>JAOWBN010174715.1:0-18064 GCA_028565015.1 Pinguicula moranensis
AAGTTTAAATTTTGGAAAAGCATTTTTGGAATAATTTTTTGCAAACACTATTTTTTGACTTTTGTTGTAGTAAAGCAGTTTTTGCAAATATTCTCCCTTTTTTTTTAAAAGCTCCTTTTTCCAAAAGACCTTTTAAAAAATTACTTCTGACAAACACAAGAACTTATAAACACCCCCTAAACCGGCCCATCTTTGAGGACATATGATGAGATGCGTCACCTATTAGTCATATATTATTATAATATAGTAGTTGATCAAATAATTTTTTTTGTAAACACAATCTCATACTTTATAATATAATTGAAAAAATAAGTTACTTTAAAAATCTTATTAAAAAATAAATTACTTTATTAGTTTTCAGTCATCTAATCAGTCCGATTTGATAAAACAAAGCTTAACTGTGGAGGGAAGGGGGTTAGAGAAGCTTAAATACTTTTACTTTGAATTGATAGTTTTTTTTTGAATGATTATAAGCAATGGCAAATGTATTAGATGTGGAATCGGATTGTGACGATCTCCTAACAAAGTTTTTAAAAAATTATAATGTACTTTTTTATAAAATAAAAAGTAAAAAAAAAGAATCAGGCATATTCTTCCACCAAGTAAAAGTTAAAGTCCCATTGTGTAGGTGTCCAGGGATTCAACAGACTAGGTCTATAGGGTCCAGACCAAAATTCTGAGGTCGGCCTAAGACCATGGGAGCCTAGCACTTAACTACATTTTTTAAGGCCGACGGGATATGAACTTGAGTCTTCATCCTTCCCACTTCTTTTAAAAAAAATACAAGCTTATATATATGTAAGAAAATACGACAATGTGTGTATATATATATATATATTCTGGACAGGTGCTCTTTTGGGCATTCCTAATATACATCCGCTAATTTGGCATGGCAAAATAACACAATGGTTCTCGTATGTGCATGGTGCAGGACTAAAGGGCTTCTTGGTCAACATTTTCCCCAGGACCATTACACGATTTCTACGGGTGCACAGATGTACCACTCGCTTTGAAGAGGTTCATCAGATACCGAACCAACTATGGAGACACATTCACAATTTTGCTATTTACATTGCTAACTTAGTTGATCATCAATTTTAAGTGCAGGTGATGGACAAGGCAATTTGGGAGCAACTCATCATAGAAGTGAGGTGTAAGAAACAAAACATGGAAAAAAAGTCTTGGGAGGAGGTGGAGTTAAATGTAATAAAAATGGACTATTTAACTTTGATAGGAGTTGTTTTGGCAGACCCGGGGCCATCAGAAGGAGGTGGAGTTATATGTAATGAAAATAGACAATTTGTGGTAGCATATTTTGCCCATTTCGACGAAGAGTGGAATAATGGTGTTGAGCTTAAAGCTGCAACAGGGGAGCTACATCTGTGCAAGGAAGCATGATGGATGGATATCATACTTGAGACATACTCAGATTTTAGAGGGATGGTTTCAACAGGATCAGTGCTCTCTTTGGTATTTTTAGGACTAATGGAAAGATTCAAAAAGGTAAAGAGGGACTTCGAGTACATGTTTTACATTAGAACATGAAGCAAATGATATAGTTGATGGGCTAGCAAAATGGAGGCATGACAGGGATAAACAAAAGAATCATGGAGGTGTGACACATACCCCAAAGAATTGAGAGGTATCTACATCTAGACAAATGGCAGCTACCATACATCCGAAATTACTAATTGTGTTGTATTAGTCATGGGAGTTTTCAAAATTCTAAAATATGATTATAAGAATCCAAAATGGAGATAGATGGTATTGGTTTCCCGGACTAAGAACTTGACCTATGATTCTATTTAATTCAATATTTTAATTATATATGTTAAATATAATTTTTGGATTGTGGGTCTATTGGATTCGATACGCAATTCAATGAGTCCAAAATTGAGATCAAGGATCAAGAACCTAATTTGGTTTTGGGTCTATCGGGTCGGGACTTGAGATCATGGGGGAAATGAACATCTCCTATCTTGTGTATGAAAATTCTTGGAACGTTGTGGCAAGTGGTTTGTGAACAATATTTTTTTATATATAAATAAAATTTAAACTTCCATTCATCCCTTTGAACTCGATCTGGTATTGATTTTTTCATCATTTTTTACTTTTAATTAACAAGTTACATTTTTTTAATGATGAGGAAGTGACGGATGAACATTAGTGAGTGAAATGGGTGCAACTAAAAGTTGTGCTGGAGATAAATGAGAAGAGGGGTGAATTCTCAATGAGTGACACCTCTTACGAAGATCATGGGCGGATCACGTGTGCTCGAACCTCAAGCTGGTGGAAGGATATAATGAAATGTCTAAGGATTGAAGAATTGTTTTCCAAAAATATCAGAAGAGTAGTGGGAAATGGATCACAAACTCTGTTTTGGGAAGATAGATGGATTGGTGGCAGAAGATTGTGTGAAAAATTTGCTAGACTATACACAATTGCAGATGACAAATTCCAGACCATAGCTTCAAAAATGCAAGAACAGAACTGGACTTGGAACTGGCGCAGAAAATTCTTCAGCTATGAAACAAAATTATTTACCCAGCTTGAACAAGATTTAGCAGAATTCAGAGCACAAGACCAAGCAGATAACTGGAGATGGGTTCCAAGTCTAGGAGGCAAATATACTACAAAGAGCGCTTACCAAGCAATCAGACATTCATTCGGATCCTTGAGCCCACCTGATCCCTTGCTCAATTCACTATGGGATGCGACAGCTCCATTGAAGATAGTGGCTTTTAGTTGGAGAATGATCCAAAACAGAATTCCCACTTTGCAAAATCTGCAGATGCGCAACATTATTAATTCTTCTAATACTTCCAATTTATGCAAGTTCTGTGGCTCTCACCAAGAAACAGTCAATCACACCTTTACGGTATGTGATTGGACCTACAAATTTTGGCAATTGATCTACAGATGGCTCGATTGTGTGGTTGTAATCCACACTGACCCAAGAGTGAATTAACAAATCCATATGTCAATACCGAATCGGATCAGAGAAAAAGGGCATTGGAGAATGCTGTGGATAGTGGCAAATTGGAGCATCTGGCTGAGTAGAAACAAAGCTTCATTCCAGTCGGAGGAGAAGACGGCGGAGGAAGTTTTTGAGGAGTTTCTGGTTCGTAGTTAGGATATCTGGAAATCAAAGAATAGAAGATCTGCGTATGGATTAATAGCATGGAAAATGTGGCCGAAAATCGTTATGAGTGGCTAATCTAAAAGCGTTGTAATCTCATTCTTTGATTCTTTAAATTAAGTCAGTAAATTTCCCAAAAAAAGTTAGTTTCTTTCTTGCATTCATAAGCGAATAGAAAGTTTTCTATGATATTATGCTTTTTTGCTCACAGTTGTTTGAGGTTTGGCAACAATTGTAAAATGGTAAACAACAATTGTTATTGAATGATGATTGAAATTGATACAAACTCATACATTGGTATCAATACTTATAGGAAGTTTTACTCTGAGTTTGGTTAGGTACACTTAACTTCTCTGAATTTGGTGTACCTAACTTATATCCAACACTCCCCCCTTAAGATGGACAAAATATATTAATTAAGTCCATCTTGTTACAAAGTCTCTCAAGATCTAGGGAACTAAGACCTTTAGTCAACACATCAGCAACTTGTTCTTTGGTGACTATGTGACTCAGTTCCAACAATCTGCTATTTAATTTTTCTTTGATGAAGAACCTATCAATCTCCATATGTTTGGTTCTATCATGTTGTACTAGGTTATTGGCAATGTTGATAGCTGCTTTGCTATCACACCACAACTTTAATTTCGGATCTGCATCCATTTTGAGTTCCACGAGTATTGATTTCAACCAAATCATCTCAGCAACACTCAAGGCCATCTCTCTGTATTCTACCTCAGCTGTAGAACAATTTATTACTTTTTGTTTCTTACTCTGCCAAGAGACTAGATTGCCTCCTACAAACATACAATAACTAGACGTGGACCTTCTATCATTAGCACAGCTAGCCTAGTTTAAGTCGCAGTATCCCTCGATATTCAGATGCCCATTCTTTCTAAAGATCAACCCTTCTCCCGGTGTACTCTTCAAGTATCTCAATATTTGGTAAATGGCATCCAGGTGACACTTTCTAGGGTCATGCATATACCTACTAACCATAATCACGGTAAATGATATATCCGGTCAAATATGGTTCAAGTATATAAGTTGACTGACCAACATTTGATACTGCTCCCTATCAACTGGCTCGCCTGCTTCTACACTCAACTTCAGCCTCGGGTCAATCGACCTTTTTGCGAGCTTGACCAACATGTCTGTCTCCTGGAGCAAATCATGAACATACTTTTGCTGGGATAGAACAATTTCCTTGGGCCCACGAGCAATCTCAATCCCAAGAAAATACTTCAACTGGCCCAAATCCTTTACCTCAAACTCCTGGCCTAGTCTCACCTTCAGTTTTGCAATCTCGCTATCATCATCACCAGTAATGATCATGTCATCTACATATACCGCTAGCACCGTGGTATGACTCTCATCATTCCTGAAGAATATAGTATGGTCGGTATTGGTTTACTGATAACCCATGCCAATTATGGCCTTCTTGAACCTGTCAAACTAGGCTCGGGGAGATTGTTTCAAACCGTACAATATTTTTTTAAGTTTGCAAACCTGACCCTCAGTCTGACTGGTGCCAAATCCCGGAGGAATATCCATGTACACCTCTTCTTTCAGATCAACATGAATAAATGCATTCTTCACATCGAGCTGATGCAAGTTCCACCCTTTATTTGCTGCTATAGAGATCAGAGTTCTAACTGTGTTCATTTTTGCCACAGGTGCAAACGTCTCATCATAATCAATCTCATACACCTGAGAATATCCTTTGGCTACCAGTCGTGCCTTATAGTCCTCTACTCTACCCTCGGGGTCCTGTTTTACAGTAAACACCCACTTACATCCAACAGCCTTCTTACTAGGTGGTAGTGGTACAAGACACCATGTTTTATTCTTTTTAAGAGCCTCAAACTCCTCTATTTTTTCCACTTTCCATCTTGAGTTTGCTTTAGCCACCTGCCAACACTTAGCAATAGAGATAATGTCCAAAGATGCAATGAATGCTCCATGTTCAGGAAGTATATGGGAGTACGAGATAAATTAGCAATATCAGGGGAAAAACCATATCTGTTTGGTGGAATCCATGCATTGGTGCGAGTGGTCCTCCTAACAGTAATATCATGGACAGGAATATCAGTAGGAGGAATAGGAATATCAGTGGGAGGAGGAGTGTTACCTGAAGATAAAGATGAAGGTGCCCCTGAGTCGAAGCAGGCAAGAACCTTGGGCATGAGACTGAAGCAGGTGACTCTGGAGCCTCTCTAGTCTCCTCTCTCATTCACCATCGAGTATGAGGATAGTGTCTCGTATATACCAATGACGGCTCCCCCTGGCTTGGAATCTTGCTATCTACTACACCCGACTCACTCGTCGGTAAAGGGAAAGAAATTTTTCCCACTCGTACTATCACATGTCCCCCTTTATTACTACTACTCTCATCTCTGTTGTTATTACCATTCTCCCCCTCTCGTCGTACACTATTAGACGAGCCCTCAAGAGGTGAGTAGGACCCCAACTGAACGTATGGCTCATGCTCCAGAAATGTAACATCCATGCTCACAAACAATCACCGTTCAATTGGACTCCTGCAAACATATCCCTTTTGGGTCGCAGAGTATCCCAAAAACACACTCTTGATTGACCTTGGATCCAACTTTCCAACCCCTGTCCTATTATCCTGTAGAAAACAGACACAACCAAAGGATCTCAACTGAATAGTGTCTCCTTTTGTACCATTCCAGGTTTGATGCTTAATACCTTGTGACAAATATTATGTGAATGCCCTGTTGGTGTATTCTGTCCCATTATCAGATTTCAACCCCTTTACTACTGCACCATATTGCGCTTGTACTCCTTTGTGAAAATCCTTGAAACAGGCAAGTACATCACTCTTGTTTGTCATTAAATATAGCCAAGTGACACGGGAGAAACAATCAATGAAAGACACAAAGTAACAAAATCCATTGAATGTGACTGTTGGATAGGGCCCCCATACATCTTAATTCTGAATGTATCAAATCAAAAACACGCGAACTCCGACTATCAGAGCTAACATAAGAACTTCTGGTATGCTTGCCCAATTCACAAGCATCACAAATTAGCTTTTCTTTATTCACTGTAGCAAATAGACGAGGATAAAGTCGACTTAAAGTCAAGAAAGAGGGATGACCTAATAGCATATGATGAAGCATTATGTCTTCCACAGTGTTGTCTCCTCCAGGTCTTTTCATAATGGATGAAATGGTTGAGTCTAATCCTTTCCAATCCATGTACCACAAGCCACTACGCCACGTCCCAGTTACAAGTACCCTGCCTGTCTTCTTCTCCTGGAAGATCACCTGAGGTATATCAAACAATACAGTACAATTTAATTGGTTAATAATGGCATTTATGGAGAGGAGTGTGCAACATGGATCCACATCCATCGCACACCCCTAAATTGTTTGAATGATCGTTTTTTTTTTTGGCGAAATTGTCAGGACGCGCAGAAAAGGCATAAAGGCTACAAATTGTACAACAAACAAAACAAATTTAATGGCTGGAAAAGTCCTAATTGTGATAGAATCAGTGAAAATGATAAATACTACAATTGAAGTCAAAATAGGGGATGAAATCAAGAATATTTTTTGTTCTGGAGGAGCAATTTCGATCTCCCCTAAAAGAATGGAAGGTAAAAGTATATACAAGAGAGGGACTTTCCAGTGTTGATTTTGGCCGACACTGGAAAGGGTATTGTTTGACCGACTGCTAAAGGCTCATCTAGGGGGACAACGTGGCAGAGATTGTAGCAATGGCTAGTGATAGCGGACCGTTGGAAGACGTAGCTGAAATCAAGGAAATCCTAGCCTGTATGGATGAATCACAAACCTTGGCAGTCCCGCCGCCTATTTTCGAGATGAAGATGGGAGGACTTGGTGACAAATCCGAGGGATATGGCAGAAGGAACCCGCTTTAAATGTGGGAGAGCATGTATAGGGTCGAAAGAAGTGTCTCCTACACTGAAGCTGCCAAATGATTGTAGGTCGTTTTTGGTAATGTTGGACAACCAGAAGATAGGAAGGCCGAAGAACCTGAAGGTAATATGTTGATAGGAAAAGTGGGCCTGGTTGATACCCAGGGCCATTAGTCTGCTGAGCAGATCAAGACGGCCCAAATGGTGAAAAAGCAACCCTATCCTATGGATATGCCAACTCAAACTAGGAACAAATCAGAAAAGAAGAAACTCCCAGGAGTAGAAAATGCATAAAAGCAACGAGAGCAACTTCAAAGGATGATTAATTTCTATCGGAATATGGCAACTACCCTGGAGAAAGCCGAGCTAAGTCGATGGAAAGCAAAAGGTACAATCAAGTTGGCAGAACGACTTCTTGAAGAGAGTGATAACTTAACTCCGGAGGAGATGTTAACTCTAGGTCATGAGTTAGAAAAACTCACTAGTGCACATGAATTAGAGCATTCAACTATTTTGGAGCTGATAGAAGCTCATAACCATAGAAACTGCACATAACAGGAGTTAGGCGGATGCCTATGAGTAATGACAAAATGAACGTGATCTGCAAGAACACGAAGGTGTTCACTTAGATTTGGACTAATACATAATCGAAAATCTTGGTCGGGTATTATTTTCAAATAGACACTGCAGTGACTGTATTCATTCTTTTGGCGAAAGTCACAATAATACAATTAATATTTTCGATAAAAAAACAGTATAATTTTATTTATGAATGATTATTTCATACAGCATTCATGTATATATATAGCCATACAAACAAAGTATACACGATAGGATAAGTTTAATAGCTACTAAGTTTACTTCTTCTAATTTCTACAAATTTCTTCTTCGGCAGGAACAACAGCAAGTGGGGGAGGAATGTGTAGGAGAAGACTCAACATATACTGGTGCATCAAACTCAAGGTCAGGAATGGTTGCTGCCTTTTTGAGCAGCTGCATCAACACCCCCACAAGAGTAACGTGGGATTGAATACTACGTTGAGCTTTGACCGAAAGAATTCAAGCACGTCGTGTGGTAGACTCTTTGTGAAGATGTCAGCAATTTGAAATTGAGATGATATAAACTGTGTGCGAAGAGTTTCAATAAGAACATGTTCACGAACGAAGTGATAATCTAGTTTCACATTTTGGCTCGTCAATGAGTCACGGGTTTGGCGTTGAGAAATATTGGACCCGAGGATGCGATACTGGCATATGAAGATCCTAGAGTAAATGTGTAAGCCATAGAACTTCAGTAGTTGTAGTGGTGAGAGCACGATACTTAGATTTACACGTCGAGTGGGAGACAGTAGGTTGCTTCTTTGCAAACCAAGAGATTAAATTGTTGCCGAGAAACATAGCAAAACCAATCATAGAGCGACGAGTGTCAGGGCAGCCTGCCCAATCAACATCAGAGTATGCAATGATTGAACAAGGATCTGAAGAAGTGGTAAAATTTAAACCCATGTGGATAGTATCATTTACATATCGGGGGATTTTCTTAACTGCCTGAAAATGAAGTATAGCAGGAGCATGCATATACTAACTAACAGAGTTCACGACATAGGCTAAATCCGGTCAAGTGATGGTAAGATACTGAAATACGTTGACAATAGAGCGTTACATAGTTCAATCAGCCAAAGGAGTTCCATATAAGGATAGACGATGTGAAACTACAATAGGAGTGATGACAGATCGACTGTCTAAAAGTTGTGCACGGGCATATTTGAGCTTAGGTGGCTTATGCAAATTATTGAAGGTGATACTTGAGGTAGGGAAAAACATTGTGAAGGAGTATAATTTTTATTTTTGAATGATTGTTTCATACAACATTCATGTACATATATAGCCATAGTAGACAAACTATATATGATAGGATACGTTTAACAGCTACTAAGTTTACTTCTTCTAATCTTTTCCAATTTCTTCTTTGGAAGAAACAGCAGCCGACGGTGGAGGAGTGTGTTGTGATGAAGCCATAAGCGTAGGAGAAGATTCAGCAGCTACTGGTGCAACCATCTCAGGTCAGGAATGGCTGCAGCCTTTCCTTGAGAAGTTGCATCAATATTTCCCTCTCAGGCTCCCTCTATATGTACCCCATCATCCGCCATGAACGTAATTAGCAACACCCCTATCGCTACCGCTTATCAACCGGAAAATACGACCGACGAAGGAATGGTTCCTGCAGTTACGTTACTGCTTTCAGTAAACCTTCCTCTGCTGGCCTCTGCATTCATCATCGATATCCCCCACCCTGCCCATACCGCACAACCCTACCGATTTCGTCTTCGAATTCCCCTAGGAGAAACACCAGGGGATGCTCCTCCGGTCGCTGAGCAAGGTGGGCTGAGAGAAGGCTTCTACAATCCGAGGTGCCCATAAGCTGAGAATATCGTTAACGGCACCATCCACAAGATTTTCAGCAGAGATCCAACTATTGCTCCGACTCTCATCCGCTTGTTTTTCCACGATTGCTTTATCATGGTAACGTTCAATCAATGAAAACTCATGATAAACTAAGTTGATCTTCTATCTCAAAGCGAGTGTAATATGTAATGCAGGTATGTGATGCTTCCATTCTGCTCGATGAAACGCCTACATGTAATGAAGTGGAGAATAAAGGACGTCACAATGAAAAATTTGTTCGAGGTTTTGAAGCCATTGATGAAATCAAAACTCAACTGGAGGCTGAATTCCCTAGCGTGGTTTCCTGTGCCAGTTTACTCATTCTCAGCACGGTGCTCTCTTGTTTTTACTGGAGTTCCTCACTACGACGTCGTTGCAGGACGATGAGACAGCATGGCATCACTGGCTAGAAACTGCATTGGCAATCTCCCAATCCCGGATACCGCAATTGACAAGATGATCTTCATATCTAAGAAGAAAGGTTTCTCTCTGGAGGATCTGGTCGTGCAGACAGGTGCACACTCCATTGGCAATGCCCGCTGCAGCATTGTAGCTGACAGGTTTCACGATCCGGAGAAGTCCAAGGAGATTGATTTTGGCTATATGCTAACGATGCAGACGTTGACTCAATGCCAAACTGACACTCAGGATTTTCCATTTGATCCATACTCACGCTACAAGATGGACTCACGCTACTACAAGGAGCTTTTGGAGAGAAAAACGTTGCTTGAATCTGATCACAATCTAGCAAAAGAACCTAATGCGCATACCATCATGGAGACATTAGTTGGTGATCAGAATGATTGGTTGGAAAAGTTCACCTCTGCCCATTGCCATGATCAAACTGGGACAGGTCGAAGAGCTCACAGGAGGTCATGGACAAATAAGGAAACAGTGCAGGGCTGTCATGTGAAGAGATTTTAGTTGGTTTCAGAGTAGTAGTGCATGACTTCTAACTTAATTTTGAATCTCTTACTTTTACATTTATCGAAGTACATATGTGCCATGGGAAAAAAGGTGAAAAAATGCAGCTGAGTCATAGAATTCACAGCAAAATTGAAGTGTTGCATAAATAAAATGATATCTCATTAATGGCCGGGAAGCCAGTACATAAAATGCTACCCGATTTAACCCATATAATAATCATCAAAGTTTATCGGTCGTGATGATGTGCGCACGGAATTCTTTCCTTTTCCGGCCTTTCTTTTAAATTCAAGGTCGATGTCAGAATCATACAATTTCATAGACCTTCTGGAAAATGTATTCTCTTCTCCCGCAGACCCAACACGCAATTTCTCTTCTCTTTTGTTATTTTGGGGCCCACTTTCTCGTTCTTTCTCCCTAGCCCGATTCAACCAATTATGCAATGTTTCCTCGTCTTCATTTGGTTCAATAGTTTCATAGCCTTGACCCAGCCAAGCTTCTTCCTGAAAAGCGGGGGCCAAATCCTGTATGCGGCCAAGTTCCTCGCTGGTGAGACTCATTGCTTGTGTATCATTCATATCGATTCTCTTTCCCACATTCAGCCCTCTCAGCATTTTTCCCGAAAGATTTCAAGGATAAAGAAAAATTACATTTTCCTTTCTTCTTTGATTTTCCACCGCTAAGTCTAGTAGGAGTTGAGTCTCTTTGTGGACTTGTTCTCTTCACTGCTGGTTGGAGAGGAGTCTTTTCTTCGACCCTCGTGTTCAAACTCACCTCGTTCTCCAACCTTTCCTCATTCTTACTTGGTGTCTTCGTATGCTCTTCTGAAATTTTGAAGATTTCCTTCAGCATGTCAATGTTTTGTATAATTTTGTCTACCTGCTCTCTCATGGAAACCTTGAATGCTTGCCTTGCTACTGCAACACCTTGACCACTTCACTAGGTTTTAGCTATTGTGATTCATATAATGCTCACTGTCCTATAATTCCAACACAATAGCCGGTGAGGGAACGGCGTGTAGTCCTGCAATTCCCCCAATCTGCATCACTGTATACAGTCAAATGTGGTGTAGAAAAATTGGGGTAAAACAAGCCCAGCGTGGATTGGCATGAGAGGTACTCCAGGACATGAACTGCAGCATGCCAAGGAGAATCATGCGGCTCATGAACAAACTAGGAAAGCTGCTGGACTGCATAGGTAATGGCTGGATGTGTATAGTTAAGATATAGGAGACGTCCCACCAGGCATCGACATTTCTCTGGATTATGGTAAACCGGAGTAGAATCCTTATCAACAGCCTCAAATTTTAGGTCCTTGGGAAAAGGTGTGGATGTAGCAACATTGTCCAGCATTTCCACACCCTGCAATAAGTCTTTTTTACTTTGGCTGATATATACCCCTTCAGCAGAGCGGGTTATCTCCATCCCCAAGAAGTACTTTGCTTCGCCAAGATCCTTGATGCTGAAAGAATCATCCATGCACTTCTTCACCCTATCCAGTTTAGCAGTATCTATTCCTGTTAAGAAAACATCATCAACATAGACTAATAGCACCATGCATGCTGCTTTGTCTTGTATGCAGAGTGAATAAGAAATGATCATGTCCAGATTGCCTGAAACCAAACTGGTGGAGCTTCAAAGTAAATTCTTGATCCCGCTGTCTAGAAGCCTGTTTAAAGCCATAAACTGATTTTTCCAAATGGCAGACCTGCCCTTTCTGACCCCGTGTATATCCCAATGAAGGGTGCATATACACCTCCTCATCAATGAACACGTGCAAGAAAGCGTTGTTCACATCAAACTGCTAAATAGTCCAACAGTGTGAAACTGCTAGGGCAAACACAAGTCTAACTGTTACTACCTTTGGAACCGAACTGAAAACCTCATTAAAATCTTCACCCTCCACTTGGTTATACCCCTTTGCTACAAGGCGTGCCTTGTATCGATCAATGGTACCATCAGGTTTGCATTTTACTTTATAAAACCACTTCGAGCCAATGGTTCTCTTGCCTGCAGGGAGCTCTGTCATCTCCCAGGTCTGATTGTCCTCCACTGCTTTGAACTCTGCATTCATGGCATCAACCCAATATTGATTTCCTTGTGCCTGATTGTAATTCTTGGGCTCACAGACAATGGACAAATTTCTCATAAAAATTTGATGCCCTTTGTGAACTGACAGGTATCCTCAGAGAGTTCTCATGGAATAGCAACTGAAGGAGGTGTGAAAATCCACTAGCCAAGTGACTGGTTTCCTCTCCCTCAGAGGTGGTGCTACAATACCATCAGCATCACAAGTGTCTGGATGACATAGTTGTGGGATACTTTCCATATCCTGCAATTCACCAGTAGTCTAAGCACCGGTGAGATCAGTTATTGGATCTGTTGTTTCCACAGGTAAATCCTGAATCATTGAGGGATGCAATGTGGCTGGTAAAATTTGATCATCAAGATCATTATATTGCATTGTGGATATAGGTGCAACAGATGGAACAAGATAATCTGGAGAACCAAGAAAACTGGACTCATGAAAAACATCTCTAAAGATGATAATCCTGTCCTCCATGGGAATAAAAACCTTGTATCACTTCTGAGCAGGGCAATATCCCACAAAAATGCCTCTGTAAGATCTAGGATCAAGCTTATCTTTCTGTGGACTGTTATTCACTGCAAAACAAAGACAGCCAAATACTTTTAAGCTGCTCAGATCTACTTTGTATCCATGCAGGATTTCAAATGGAGATTTCCAGTGAAGCACTTTGCCCGGCCATCTTTTCAACATAAACGTTGTTGCTAAGATGGACTCTCCCTATAATGTTTTTGACAGCCTCGACTGAAGTAGAAGTCCTCTAGCAATTTGTAAAAACGTCCTATGCCTCCTCTCAACCAATCCATTTTGTTGAGGAGTGTAAGGACAAGTTTTCTGGTGAATGATGCCCAAATCATTAAACAGAGTTGTGCATTGCTCATTTATGAATTCACCTCCATTGTCTGTCTGCACTGCTTTTACTCTACCTGATACTGAGTTATGATCATTTGAATAAAATTCTGAATCAAAGATGGGACCTAATGTTTGAACCTGAAAAGAAATGCCCAAACACATCTACTTCTTTCATCATAACCGTTAAGAAGTAGCTACAGTTACTCAATAATGGCCTTTAACGTACCCCAAACATCCTGGTGTATGAGATTAAAACAATTATCTGAAATTCTAACACTGTCAGGAAACATAATTTTGCATTGCTTTGACAAAGGATAAATCTCACACAAATTCAGTTTATTCCTTACACCAGCAGAGACACTGGAACTATTAATCTGTTCTAAAACATCAAGAGATGGATGTCCTAAACGGTTATGTAAAACATACGGGTTACAACAGCATTTGCACAGTCAGGTTTATTCAAACCTACAAAGCACTGAGATCCTAGTACACCAGGTAGTATTAATTAAAGGTGAAGTCCCTACACCATCTGGATGAACTCTGGTTCAAAGGAAACCTTGTTCAATATGTAGAGTTCTCTAACCACTATCCCTGCTGCCACCACCTGTGAATTCTTAAGGTCCTGTAATATCAAATTGTTAGGTAGAAAACTGAATCCAATGTTTCCTCCCTTGGACAACTTATGCACAGACAACGGATTAAACTTGAAGCTACGTAGATACAAACAAGCATCAAGTATCACAACGCTACACAACTCCACATCTTCAGTACACATTACATTCTTGATGCTTCAATCAGGTAGCCAACACATGCGTTAATTCCTTGCAATTTCTGTAATTTCTTAGCATTGTTAAGTTGGCACACATATGATTAGTAGCTCCTGTATCTACAATTCAGTCATCGCTAGATATTTCATCATTCTACATCAATTTAAGAGAAGAAAGGACTGCTGTACCAGAAAAGTCACCAAAATGTGCCATATTCACAAAGCTCTTGTCCTGTCCAGCCATGATATCCTTTCCCTTTCCCACACGCTGCAGCTCCCTTTGCAACCCCTCAATAACCTCATAAAGATTTGCTTTCTCACTACCTTTATGATCCAAAGGTGTTTCACCATTGTTTCCTGATCCACTAGTATCCACCTGATTAGCTCTGCTATAAGCCTTTTCTCCATTCCTCTTCAAGTCTTCATACCAGTCTGGATACCCATTCTTTTTTAAACATGTATCTACTGTATGTCCACGCTTCTCACGGTGGGTGCCGAATAACAAGCGTTTTTCAATCTTGGGAAATCCTTGCTTTGGTTTAGTTCCCCCTTCTTTCTTCCAACCATTCTCACCTGGTCCCTTTGACATCATAGCAGTATGCAATGGATCAACGGTGGATGTAATACTTACACTCACTGATCTATGTTTTTCAGCAGCCACTATCATATTATATACAAGGTCAATATATGGTAAAGGATCAGTGTTTATAATCTGACTTCTATCAGATTCATATATCTCATTAAGCCCCATCAGGAACTCAATTACCTTGTCTTCATTGTCTCTTTTCATCAACAGATTCCCTAAAACTCCTTCATCTTTTGGTATTGGCCTATTATGCTCATATTGGTCCCATACTTGTTTTAGACTACCAAAGAAATCACACACAGAAGCATTCCCCTGTCTACTCAACGCAACAGATCTTTTCAACTCATATAAATGCGGCAAATTTGTAGTCCCTAGCCTTCGTTCTAGACTAATCCACAACCTTTGTGCATCATTTATAAACCTGAAGGATTTAACCAAATCGAGTAAAATTGAACTTCTTATCCAGGAACATACCAGACTATTAGCTCTTCGCCACTTCAAGTAAAGAGGAGATTCCTCTGCTGGCTTCATCAGTGTTCCATCCACGAAGCCAATTTTCATCTTGGCTTCCAGAGCCAAAACCATTGCATTTCTCCACAACATATAGTTTTTGTTAGTGAGAAGAACAAAGACAAGCCGCATACCCGGACTGTCCGATCCATGCAGATGAAGTTGTTCCTCCCTCAGTTCCTGCAGCAATCGTGTTGCCTCATCTGGCATTTCGATGTCTTCTCGAGCAATCACCAGCGTTCGGTCAGCTACCAAACACAAGAATCAAATTTTGTTCCTCGATCCAAATCCTATATCAATCAGATCAATATGATCACACACGCTCCACGATCAACCTTCGCTCCGATACCATATTGCAATTCGTGTATGATGATGTTGGATCGACTGAAGAAGTGTGTCAGGAGGAAAAATGGTTTCTCGGGAGAACAACTGTTCTTCCTTTCTTTTTGTATTTTCTAAATGAAAAATATTTATGTACAAGTGAATTGAAACGCAGAGTTCGATATTTATACAGATTGTAACAATAATGAGCGACTTTATAACCAACGCATTTTTATAAGTCATGTTCTCTTCCCTGCGTTCGATCAATCCGGATCGTGTGGTTGCGACTTATTCTGTTGATAAACGGTTGAAATTTTTCTGCCAGCATCCTACTTTTCTTCACCAAGTTTGGCATCTGAACAACTCTAAAAATGATATAAGGCAGGACAAATCTGTGCAAGACAGAGCTATTTTCACCATTATACCCTCGTGTTGAACACTGATACAAAATTAACACGGGGATATAATTGTCCATTTTATGGTGTCTTGCGCTGTCTTGCGCAGATTTATCCTACCTTATATCATTTCTCGGAAAATAGGAAAAATCTATTTTCCTTCCTCAATCACAAGAGCAATGTCTCGAACACCACCACCTCCAGTCGCATCATTCAACAGAGCGCCTCTAAAAGTGGAGGAACTGTGATCGATGTAGCACTATTGAACTTGCATTTGATCTATGAGTTCCGAGATCTCCGAAAGGTTCCATTGTTCCTACCGTTTAAGAGAGAGGGGACTTCATAGTATAGGAATCACGTGCTCGATTTGTGTTTTGAGTAGCGGCGAAGAGGGTCGCATTCGCTGAATAAAATAAATTAGAACAGAGCTCCTTTCTCTTTCCATTCCATCTCCTCCCCCATATCTCCGACAACCTCCAACTCCAAGCAGTTCCACACAAGCCTACGGACAGGTCCGGAAGATAAGAAATTGAAAATGGAATCTCCATTCAGCTCTGATACATTGATTTCTTCTCTTTATGAAATGAAAATCTAGTCAATAACTCCTCATAAAAGCTTCTTCGTCCACTTCCCATTTTCATTGACCAAACGTATTCGTGAGAGCTATGCTTTATTCAGCTGTCAATGATGAGCTACCGGATCTCCAGAACTCAGAGATTTCAACATCGTATCGGGAACCGGCATTTTCAAGGCCCAATCAAACGATTTGGGAAGCCCAAGCGAAGGTTTGCACTGGTCCCACTCAAACCTGGCCCCTCAGTGAAGAACAAGCCTTCAAGGTTTTTGACACCATTTTGAGATAGTCTTTCCTGTTAGTTGGGTTGACTTTCTTAATTTGGTGGCCTGAATTTCAATTGGATTTGTGGTAGGTAGCGTAGCAGTTTTCCAGTTTTTAACATTGTACTTTATGAATTTCTTGCTATCTTGAAGCATAGGTAGACATTTGTTAGGATTTTAATTTAGGGACCTTATTGTCTTTTTTGGGCTGAAATACGATTTTATTTTTTGGGTTTTACCAAAAGACTTCATAATTCTCTTGTCCTTAACAACATCAATGTGTTCTTACTTGTGTTAGGAAGATTACAATTTTAGAAAATAAAATTAGAAGGATACAAGTATTTCATACAAAAATACTGGATTTTCTAGTTTAACAATATCCTCTTTTTAAAAGCAGTTAGGGGAGAGGTCAAAGATGAAGAAGTATCCAGTGCGCAACTTGGGTCGTTCTTTGCGGCAATGACTATTCGAGCAAATGTTTTTCCAGAACCGACTCAATGGAGTGAGGGTGAAAGGAAAGTTGTCGCTTATTATTGGCCGCATCTAGTACAAGTACTGCCTCCTGATATTATCTTTTTAGCTGATCCCGAAGGTCAATTATGGAAATCAGTAGTTCAATTGGTCCTCGATTCGTTGATAATGGGACTTCGGAGATGAGACTAGTGCGTGCCATCAGAGAAGTTTTGGCTGGTGGTCATCTGGGTTACGAAGAGGTTCAAGGTGTCATGGGAGATGTTCTTCCATTAAGCTCAGGAAACAAGAAATCAGCAACTGTGACTGATTCACTCCTTGCAGCTTTCTTGATAGGCCAACGCATGAATAGGGAAACAGATCGTGAACTAAAAGCTTATTGTCTTACGTTTGATGATGAACATGGTAGTCCATTTTCCAAATCTTGGCCGTTAGTTACTTCTTTCATTGCACTCAAGGTGTTCTTTTGTTGCTTTCCTCTTGAAATTCTGTATAAGTGCTTTGTTTTGTAATTAGAATTTACTTAATGTTTCAATCATATCCAGCACCAATTGTTGATGTTGTGAAATGATATAGCGCACGGAAATCCGTGCGCTATATCATTTCTCGACCTTGACCCACTATGGTGAACCTTATGACGGTAAAACACGCTACTTCAGGAGCACACTTTTTGTTGCCGCTGTTAGATCCAATTCTGGCGAATCTTGATTGCTTCATGGCGTGGACTGTGTTATGGTCGAATTTGTACTTGTTGGATTACCGATTCACCAAACGACTCGTAATAGTAAAATAATAATTATGTGGAGAATATTTAAATAATTCAGAAAAA
>JAOWBN010174726.1:0-18063 GCA_028565015.1 Pinguicula moranensis
AATGTTTTTATTGTATTATCAAGGGCAGTGTCGGGTTTAAGTTTGTGGAGGGGTGCATGTGCATCGTATACTGTGCATTTCGATCAATCCGAATTATTTGTTCATGTTTTGAACTATTTTATTTGGCTCTTAACTATTTCATTTGGTTGTTTGAACTTTGGTTTAATTTGGTGTTGGACTATGATGTGTGTTTGTTACTATGCATCATGCTTACATGAGAATATTACATTCAATGCTTTATGTCATGAATTTTGAGAAAGGATTGCAATGTAAATAAAGAATAAGAGAGTGGAGCATGGTGTGGACTAGACACACATGAAATAGTCCGAACGAAGTCTTGTGTTGGAGAGGAACATTGAGGGATTCTTCAACTAGAAGTAACCATCAAACAAGATTGGGACAATTTATGAATAGGAAAAAACAAAAGCAAAAAAGCTTAAAGAACAAGTTTTTTTTTATAAGGGTATCTAGGCATTTCAATATGTGCACTGATGAGACAATTTTATACCCATTTAACGTAAATTATTATGGTATAATTTGTTTTAATTCCAATAGGGGGACGTACTTTATATATCCATTTCCCATGTTTTGGCAGGAACTGCTCATTTAATGCATATTGTGAGGAAACTAAAAACAAAAGGCCCTGAAGCTAGAAGTCTTTCCCCATGAATCTGAGTCACGGTCCAAGCTTGCTTTGACTGATTCTGCATGCAGGTGCCTAAACACATTTAACGTGCACTAAACTTTCTAGGCGGACAATTTTGCCACTCATTTTGGCTCCAAGCTTCCAATGGAAGGTATCCAACGTGTAGAATAAGTTCGGAGGAGTTACAGAAACAAAGAAAAACAAGGGTTTGGGAGCAACGCGCGTCAACACAAGCTCAAGGGAATCTATCTCAACATCTTTGTGTAGATATGATGAACTCTTGTGATGTGTTTCTTAGTGTGGCCTTTGTTTTAAGCATCAACTAAACCTGTTGTCTAGGGCAGAATGTAGTCCTTGACGAACTAGGGAGATCATAATATATCTAGCTAATTTAACACAATTGATGTTCTTGGTTTTGTTGCATTTATTTCTCATTTTCCCTTGTTTGGTCAACATTGGTAGGTGCATTAAATGTAGTGGGAGGCCTAGAGGCACAAGCTACGTTAGGCATGGAAAATTCCACATCAATTGCTATAGTATGATAATGACTATAGGACTAGTGCTACCTAGTGTGGATTACCTACGAGTAAGGTCTTTGGTTTGGTTAAATTTGACATCCGAGAGGTGTACGTTAGTGAATCAAGAAAGGATTTGTATTCTTGAGAGAGAGATATGTGAAGAGTAGGCAAATCCAGTAGGGAATAAGTTAGAATCAAAACATGGTAAATCATAAATGAAATCTTTCATGAAAATCAAGTGGTGAAATTGAGGTCCCTAGATGTTCTCATCCTAGCATCTCTCCTACTTCTCTAGAATTTAGTTAATAGAACTTTATTTATGATCATTGTCATGTTAGAAATATAATTTAGCTAGCAACTCTTTAATTCGTTTGTCCGAATTGTATGAAACTCGTTAATTCTGGTGCTTCTTAACTACAATCCTCATAGTTAGACACTCTCTCATCCTTTATTAATAGTTCAACTTGCGCACTTGCAAGGTTTTATAAGGCAACAAGTTTTTGTCGACGTTGTTGGGGATTGTTAGAATTAACAATATCGATACCACATGAAGTTCAACTACATTGGACATTTTTTTTTTATAAGCAAACTTTCATAAATGAAAATATATGAAAATGTACAAAAATGGAAGAAAAAAGAAATATATACAAAGAGAGGCCTATATATAGGCACTATGATCTAAATCACATGGAAGATGACTATCTAGACTCTATGTGGATGATCAGGTGCCTTTTCCTCATATTCCCTTCCTGAAATAGATATGGGTGATCTAGTACAAGGCTCACCTTGCGTCATAGTAGGTCACAAAGCAGCTCAGCATTCAGATCATCGCCAACACATGCTCTTTAGAATCCAAATGTCATGACTGTCTCATTATTAATTTCCATTATAAGGATCTTGGTTCACAACTTGATTAAGATTGGTGGGCTATCCTCGTAGTGACAGAAAGGGCTATATTCCAAAAAAGATAAGGAAAATAGACTAATGCAATATACTCTGCAAATTTAGATCACATCTCAAACATAAGCCCTCACTTTCTGGATAATATTTTACAGCTCGGGGCATACTGCTTGCCACGTGAACCTTCACCAATTGTAAGTACCAAAAACTACTAAAGTCTGTAGATAATAACTACTTCAGCCATTTAACAAGTCCACAACATTGAACTCAAATTCCAGTTTACCAAGACCTAGAGATCTAAACAAATGTCCTGAACAGAGAGAGATTCCCTAGAAAACGCCTTTGAGAAAGGTTGTCAGGACGTTTGATTTGTTGTGCTACTTGTACAAAGAGAGATGAAAGTGCAGTAAGGTTGAACAAAAACAATTAGAAGAAAGTACAATAACAACAACAACAACAACGTACCCAGTATATTCGCAAGTAGGTTGGGGTCTGGGGTTTTAGATGTACGCGGTCTTACCCTTGTCAGTATACAAAGAGGCCAATTTTGTTGTGATTCAATATGCATTGCGTCATTTAATGTATTGAGTTCCAGCAACTTCACTAAATAGAGGCACTGGAATTGAATAATGTCATTTTTCTCTAGTCCATTAGTAGCACAAAGCTAAAAGAATTGTCAATAATCACTCTTCCAGCTCCATTAGCCACAGACACAAATCAGAAGAAAAATATGTTTGCTAATTGTGCAATCTACCAAAGCAAAGCCTGAATTCCTCTTGGAAGCTCCAGCTAAAAATACAGATTGTTAGGGGCATATTAAAAGCATAAAGTTTCAGTAGCCTCAAGGTAGCAGCAAGAATGAAAATTATTGCTAAATGCTTTTGTCTATTGGCAGCAGAACATGAAGAGGCAGTGTCATGCTGCAGGTTGTTGCTATGGTATAGCTCATGATATGTACCAACACTGGTACAATAGTGAATTAGTTTTCCAAGGTATGTGGTTGCTCAGAAGCTGATCCAGACATCAAAGGTACGTAAATCAACATACACATTAATAGCTCAATAGTTCAATCATATCAAATTTTAAATCATGCATTTGATTTCAGTGATCCTATGCCATAATTGCATTCCTGCAAAATGTTCGCCTAACAACTTAACAAAGACAAATCCAGTCTAGGCAACTGTGAGAGATGCAAATCCGAAAAGGAAATACAAGAAATAGGATTTAGAAGTCAGTCTGTGAAAGAGTAGGGCCAATAATGTCATTGTCCATTGGCTGAGATCCACAAAAAGGATGTTCTCTTGATGTTAAACACATTGCTTATGTAGCTAGGATCTTTGGCTTGAATGAATTTTAGTTTTCTGGCCTTCCACACTAGCCAAATCTTAGAAACCCAAATAGCTCCCCATGTTGCTGTATTGATACTGCATGGTTTTGCAAAAATGAAATCTGATAATGAAAGAGTTTGTGTATCTGACAACAGGTTAATTTCAGGGGATAAGACACTCCTTCACTGCTATCCAAACTTGCAAACCCAAAGGACAATTTCTGAAAATATGGTCCACAAAATCATTACCAGAATGACAAATGGAGTAGCTGATATCCTGATATGAATGAATGATATGCCGTAGTTCAAGGGCTCCTTTGGTAGGTAGAGAGTCTTGGAGGAGTTTCCAGACAAAGATGATAACTTTCTTAGCAGCCATAGCCAACCATAGAGTACTACGAACAACAACCTCCTGAGGAGAATAGGGTGAGTAAGAATCTGCTAAGATCCCATCATATGATTTTTTATCTGTGTAATTTCCTTATGAGCCAGTGTTAAAGGAGTACTTATCCCTGCAGTTAGTTGTGAGACAGACATCTCGTAGAAGAAGGGCAGGATTAGATAGGTCTTGCACTTCAGATATTCTAAGAGATCTTCTCTATGTCCATCACCAGTGCCAACAATTTTAGTCCCACAATCTCATTTATGATAATAGAGCGTTTTGGTGTAGAGTGGTTTTAGATAGTCTTAAGAATTGCTCTGCAAAATAAATATTAAGAAGACAATAATCCGTCCAGAATCTGATAGTTGCACCTGTCCCCACTTTTCGAACAGACTAACTGACTGAACCAACTGGAGCTAAGAATTTCCCGTGTGTTGTTCCACCAGGAAGAAGCATACGAACTGCCTCTTCTTCTGACATACTGACTCATAGATGCCATAGGTATTGATAATTATCTCCACCTTTCCACATATAGACAGGCGTTCTCCCCATTTTCCCAACAAAACTTCATTGAAAGCTTTCAAACTTCTGACCACCATTCCTCTACTGGCCACTGGGATAGTCATTTAAAAAAGGCCTCTGAATTTTTTTTAGGTTATGGATGACAAAAACAGGTGCTTTCATGAAGGGGACGAAACAAGAAGGCAGGCATTGAGGACTGAGTTCATGAGGATTAACTTTCCTCATGTAAATAGATATACGTGGTTCCAGAGAATTTATTACTTTACTGAATTTATACACCAATGGCTGCCGAGTAGATAATCTAGCAGGATTAGATACAATGGGAAGGTTGAGATACCTAAATGGAAATGAGCCAGTTTTGCAACCCAGATATGCTGCCATCTCATCTAGGGTAGGCTGCTGCATATTAATCCCTAGCAGACTGCTCTTTGAGTTGTTGATGCACAATCTTGATGTGATTTCAAAATTGAGTAGAATAGATTTCAGAGTTTTGATTGTGTCACAGCTAGCTTGTCCGAAAAGCAACGTGTCATGAACAAAATGTAAATGAGAAAGCTGGACTTTATCTCTGTCAACTTCTACTCCTTTAAATAGATTTATACTCATAGCCTTCATGATCAACATTGAGAAGCCCTCAACAGCTACTAGACAAAGCAGAGGAGAGACAGGGTCTCCTTGGAGGAGTCCCCTCTGAGGGGAAAATTCTTTGATAGGGTTGTCATTTATGAGGATAGAGGATGGGGCAGATTCAACTAGTTCTTTAGTACATCACATCTAGCTTTGAGGGACCCCATTTAAGCCATAGCATCCTGCAGATTACTCCAATTTACAGTGTCAAAGGCATTTTCAAAGTCTACCTTGAAGTTGATGACCTTTTTTTAGTTTTCCATTTCATCCACTGCCTCATTGGCAATAAGGACACCATCCAACAACTTTCTTTCTTTAATAAAAGCCAACTGATTAGGGGCTATGGTCTCATTCATAACCGGGATCAGCCTCTTCTCTAGTACCTTAGACATGATCTTAAGAATATAACCAATTAAAGTGATAGGCCTGAAGTCCTGAACACACAGAGGTGTTGTTGTTTTGGCAAACTTGAAATATGTGCTGCATTGCTTCCCTTTGCTAGTTTGCATTTCCTATAAAATTCAACAAACAGTTGTAGAATGTCAGATTTAAAGAGGTGAAAAAAGTGTTTGATTAATTTAAAGTTTAGGCCGTCCGACCATGGACTCTTTTGACTTTCACAATCTTGAATAGCAACCAATATTTCATCTTCTTAAAAGGGTCTCACAATATGTTTTTTGGACAGTTGTGAGAATTGATGAAATATGATGTTGTGAATCTTAGTCCTGTTCCACTGCACCACAAAAAGTCATTATCTAAATTGTTGTATGAAACACCTCTTTACATCTTTCGGATCCTCTAGCCACGTGTTCCCCTCCCAAATGCATTGGATGGAGTTTCTTCTTTTGGATCCATCTATGAAAATAGGCTGAATTGGTATTTCCTTGTTTAATCCAATTGATTCTTGCTTCTGAAAATATAGGTTGTCAATGCTTCTATTTAGTACTTGAAGTTCTTGTTGTTTGCTCATAATCAGGTGCAAATCAGGTTCAGTAAGCTGAGAGCTTTGTTTAGCATGAATTTCAAGATCAACAACTTGGGCCAGTAGTTTGTTTCTTTGAGCTAAGGTGCTCTTAGGATACAAATTATTCCACTCTTTGATTCCTGCCCTTAACTCTTTTATATTGATCTTCAACCTGTGGCTTGCAAAACACCATGGATTTATTTTAGAACTAAGATTTTCCACAATAGCATTGAAGTTTGCATTTTCTAGCTAGGAATCAAGTACTCTAAAAGGTTTAGGACCCCAATCTTTGAAGTTGCAAGAGAGGGATATAGGGAAATGATCAGAGTCATCCCTGAAGGCCATATTGAGTCAAGGGATATATGGTAAAGATCATTGTAATACCATCTTCCCCTCACTTCTCCATTTATTTGCCTGCTATGATTATTTTTTACTTGCTTTGAGGTACAATTTAGGTAATGGAGAGGGTCACTTAAGCTTCAGCTTCATTCATCTGCTGCTTTGCCTATCAGCAGGGGTCGAGCAGTCGAAAGAACACCTTGGTTGTGTAACAAAACCTCACACTATGAGAACCTTCTACATGGAGGCACTACATAGATTTATGGCTTCAAGGAAATTTCAATCTGCAAGCTTGTATAGCTTGTGAAAATGTAGAAAGGGAGGGTAACGGTGACAAAAACCACTGAACGACGATGTTATAAGGTGAATAGGCTGAGTTTTGCTAATTACTACAGTAAAGACTCCTGTAACCCTCGGGCGAACCTATAATAAGGTATATTGGTTGAGCTGTGTTTTATACCTTTTTTTATGAAAGGGCCTTGATAGCACTAGGCAAGGGAGATTTAAAGCATTCATGGCATACATCTGCTAACTTTGCTTCATCTCTCACAGTAGTTAAGTCATCTATAGGTCCAAATGATGTTGCATCAACATACTTAAAAGCATCTAACTGAGGGCCATCCTGAGTTTCAGGAACTTTCTCCTCATTAACGTCAATCCGATCATGGACCAAAGTTTTGTAGGAGGGCCACCAATCCAATTTACCAAGTATCCAGTCCATAGAGGGAACACTTAAGGGGGAAACAGGAGCTGTGAGAACCTCTTTGCCTTTGCATGAATTGGTGGACCCATTAGGAGTAGTACAATTAGATGAGATTACAAGGTCATCCGAACTAGCAATAACTACCAGATCACGTACACTAGTATGAGGACTGGATTTGGCAGTCAGCCCATGTACAGAGTCATCATTAGTGTGCAGACTAGATAATTCCATGTTATCTTCGTGAGTAGGTGCACACCAACAACTCTCATTAAATTTACTCTCACCCATCTCCGAAATGTGAAGAATATATGATGAACCATCAATTATGACACTCAGGGAATCAACCATTTTAGCGTTCCAGTCAAATGAGATCAGCATTTGTGTTGCCTCCAGGTAATACTTATTTAATGTGGAATCATCAATTTTAACATACACAATTGAGCTCCAATCGTTGCTAGGGCTTGATAGTTACATAGTCGGAGTGACAGCCCAAACACTTTTATCCAGCATGTTCTCTGCGGAGATGGCGCCAATTACAAGCTTGTCCAAGGAGATAGATCAACTACCCAGTTTTCCAACCATATCGAGTCATTTTTTATCAAAAATTTTTTGGTCCAAATCATCTTCTTCCTCGATGAGAATCTTCCCAAATCCCATAAAGCTGATAATGATGTTTATATAGCCGGAGGATTTTAGTCCCAGTTCAAGATCCTTCCAACCGTCCAACTCGAGTAATGTACCAATATAGCTATTCTTCAGCCATGAAAGCCCTGCACATGAGGTTGTAAATTGTAGAGTTGTGTCCAACCCTTTGTTTGAAACAAGATTTGGGATGAAAGCAGGAGCTCTACTAGTGGAAGTTGCGGCCATAGGCCTTTTCTCCACACTATTATCTGGAATTTGTACCAGTTTGGATCTAAATATAGGAGCAGGGACTGTAGGCTTTTTTGGCAACACTAATGCTCTCGGGAATTTTGCCATATTTGCATGCATTCGATATGAGCCAAACAAATGTTGTTGAGCTAAAATAATCGGGTATCCACATCCATAGTCTCTACAAGTTGGACAAAACCAAAATGGAGCGATTTCTGTCCAATTTACGTACAATCGAGACTTCCTTCACAGTACCTTGCCTATTAAGGATCATTGTCATTTTTTCTATCTGGCAGTCCTTAGGGAAGTTAGAGATGAAATTAGTTAAGCCTTGAGCTATTTCCTGAGCTACCAGAGGTAGTCCTGGTCCAAAACGTTCATGTATCAACCGCCGAGGGGAGTTCAACGTAGCAACATAACTCGGAGATTTTTTCATCCGAGGGAGTTTTGTTGTTTTCCCAACTTTACTAGTCGCACATCTTAACCGCTTCATTTGGTGTGAGGGAATGATACAAGTGCTCATTGTAAGAGTTTGTGAGACAGGGGAGTGAAGGTATACAAAGTGGTTAGGAGTAGTGGGGGAGGAGGGAGTGAGGAGACACGAAGGCTTTCTGGGAACCTTCCCGGGCACGTAATGCATCCCGGGGAAGAGGAGGAGCAGGCTAAGATGTTCTAGATGCCGTCGGCGGGAGGCGCCATTGGAGTCATTGGAGAAGGAGGGTGAAACAGCGCGGGTTTACTATTCATAACGAGGGGTGTAAAGAGAGAAGAAGTTGAGCAGCGCTGGTTTTAATAGATCATTTGAAATTCCTTGATTGTAATATTCTTTATAATTTTTAAGAGTCATCAAGCTGGGAATTATTTCATAATTGGCTCTTGTTCTTTAATTTGATGCTCCATAGGAAAAACAAAAGAAAATATGCAAAGTTCTGGAACTTTTTTTGTATAGAAGCATGACTTTTGAAGCATGAGGACTAGTTTAAAATATAGACTTCTCTTCCTTTGCTTCCAACATAGGGATAGATGTCTCTAAAGCAACTCTACGTGCCTATCTTATCTTTAATACTTGCTATGATATCTTGCACCTCATAGGAGCCTTTATATGTGAGTGTGCATTATTTCTACTCCCAACTCTACCACGTGAGAAGATCTGATTCATACAATATTCATTTATAAAATGGTAGAGTTGAGGATTAAAATTGGAACATCTTCAAAGCCTATGCATTGGGGTCTGCGGTTTGAATGGTTGGTCTAGTGCACATACACAATGAAGGACTATGTGAGCGTAGGCCGACATATAGTTTGGGATCATTACATTGATTTTGTGCTTGAACATGTCTATGAGTGAATCCTCTCGACCATTTGCAATTGTTTCTCTCTAATCCACATAGAGATGTATAGGACATAAAAAGGCAAAATAGATTTTATTAAAGCACTTGCTTATAGTTCTAGTTTTTCTTATTGGTTGCTTGCTTGTTTTGTTTTTCTTTTGAGTGTGACTTTTTGCTTGAGGACAAGCAAATGTTAGGCTTGGGTGGTTTGATAAGTTGGTTTTACCACGACTTATAGTGATTTTCTCACTTACCCTTTTCCTTGTTTCAAGCTATTTTGATTGTTAATTGTGATTATTTGCTATCTTTTGTGTTTTTGGTCTCTTAGACAAGAAATATGCAATAGAAGAAATTAGCTAAAATGGAGCAAAACCTTGACTGTATCAAGGAGTATGATCGTCTCTAGACTAAATTTTTCAGAGGCCACGTGTCTATGAATGGACCATAGCATAATTGGAGAAGGTCATACATCTTCTTCGAGAAGAAGAGGCCAACTCTTCAAGAAAAAAAACTCAACTCAACGTACCCAATATATTATCAATTAAGTTGGTGTCTCGGGGGTCATATCTACGCGGCCTTACCCTTATAATTGTACAAAGAGGCCGTTTCGTTGCGTCCCAATATGAATTGCGTCAAATGTATCGAATTTCAGCAAATTCACTAAATAGAAGCACTGGAATTTAATAATACAGAATCACAGCATTAATGAACCAATTTTCCATTAGCAGCCAGCAGGAACACACGCAAACATGTTTCGAAAAAAAGAAGGAATAGTAAAAATGGAATGCAGAAGTAAGCTATAATAAGAAGAAAATATCTCTTTGTTTGTTAGCCATAATAATTAATGTAACTCCAAATCTAACTATCTGCTATGGAAGTATGTACATTCACTAAACTGTGAAAGGAAATCATGCAGATCATCAATGAAGCTGATACCAAAACAGAGAAGATGGCCAAAAACTACCGAGCAAAAACCGCATCCTGCACACTAGCATCCATGCAAACATAAATACAGTGGGTGGGTAGTTAAGAAGATGAACAACTGATGACAACACCATCATGCTTAAAGTTCTAACCGATGAAAACCAAGCACCCTAGGGATACCAGTTTATGTTATATATGGCATTTTTTTTCTCATGAACAAGAGCTAAAATGGTTCTATATTTTGCAGTTTCTGTGACAATCTCCTGGTTTCTTGCTCTCTGGATATGGAGGAACCGCAAGAGACTTTCTTATAACTGGCCCTTGATCGGAATGATGCCGGTACTTCTCCTCAACATGGGGAGAATCCACGAAATCTGCACTGAAATTTTACTCAAGAGCAGACGTGAAACTTTCACTTTCAAAGGCCCCTGGTTTGCAAACATGGAGATTCTTGGCACTTCAAACATTGCCAATGTGCACTACATCATGAGTGCAAACTTCAAGAATTTCCCCAAAGGGCCACAGTTTAAGGAGATGTTTGATGTTTTAGGTGAAGGGATATTCAATGCGGATTGGGATTCTTGGAAGCAGCAGAGGAAGGCAGCTAGAGCACTGATCAACCACCGGCGTTTTCACACGTGTGTGGCGGAGATCACCCGGGAAAAAGTGGAGAAAGGCCTCATTCCTGTTCTTGAAATGGCATGCAGGGAGAATTTGGTTATTGATTTGCAGGATGTGTTCCAGAGGTTTACATTTGATACTATTTGTGCTCTAGTTACAGGGTATGATCCAGGATGTTTATCTCAGGATTTGCAGGTATGATCAACAGAGAATGTAGGCATACATATGGTAGAATCTCTTAAGTGATAGTTTTGGACAGCTTTTCTAGAATACAAACGGTGTCAAGTTTTCGCTCCACAAATTCTCTAATAAGCTACACTTCTCGAGGAAAAAAAACTTTCTGTTTATTTTCGAATATAATCAGCTTAACTATTGTGTTTCCATGCCAACAGGTTGAAGTTCCGTTCTCTAAAGCCATGGATGATGCTGAAGATGCCATTTTCCTCCGCTACCTTCTCCCGGAGAGACTCTGGAAGTTGCAGAGATGGCTTGGAGTTGGCTCAGAAAGAAAACTCATAAGAGCTCGTAGAATCCTGGACAACGTCATCAACGAATACATAGCACGAAAACGTGATGAATTGCAAAGCAAGGGAAAACTTTCATCAGAACATGAAGACAAAGAAGGCCTTGATCTGCTAACTTCTTACATCCTCGGATCAAAGGATGCTCCAGACCAAGACTTGACATGTGATGACAACTTCTTGAGAGATACCATACTGAATCTCATGATAGCAGGCAGAGACACAACAAGTTCTGCTCTCACATGGTTCATGTGGCTTGTCTCAATTCACCCCAGAGTTGAGAACATGATCAGACAAGAGCTGAGATCAGTCTGCGAACCGGGAGATGCCAACAAATGGCACATCTTCAATGAACATGAGACAAGCAAGCTTGTTTACACCCATGGTGCATTGTGTGAAGCATTGAGGCTATATCCTCCCGTGCCTTTCCAGCAGAAGGAGCCAGAGGAACCGGATGTGCTTCCCACCGGGCATTACGTGCCCCCAAAGATGAAGGTGATGTTCTTTCTGTATGCAATGGGGAGAATGGAGTCTATCTGGGGTAAAGATTGCAAGGAATTCAAGCCCGAGAGATGGATTTCGGAGCGTGGAACGATCAAGCACGAGCCTTCGTATAAGTTCTTGGCATTCAATGCTGGTCCAAGGACTTGTTTGGGTAAGGAAGTGGCGTTCACTGAAATGAAAATGGTGGCTGCTACTTTGATCCATAACTATGAAGTTCGTCTGGTTGAAGGGCATGTTGTGAGACCAAATTGTTCTGTTATTCTCTACATGAGGGATGGTTTTAAGGTTAGGATTAGTAAGAGAACAATGGAAGAATAAAGATGGAAAGACAGTATGTTAGAATCCTGCAAGTTAAATTAGCAGACTTGGTTCAATAGTAAAGCTCTACTCGCATGATTTGGATTCACTCTTGACTTATGTAACGAGTTTAGATGCAAGTTTTGTTGTTTAGATATGTTGAATTTGTTCTAAGCATGAACTAAGAGCGCTGAATGAGAGAGGAAAACAGAATCCGGCACAACTCAGAAGAGCATGACAAAAGGGTAAGTGCCAGTGGTGGATGAAAGGGGCTAAACCGAGTGAAATGCCAGGGGAAAATTTTGTAATATAAAACTACACAACGGACCTTATCTAGCAAACATCAATCTATATACGGACGCGTTCCGTATACACGTTCTTAAACACCATTATTTACACGGGTTTTGGACCGTTGATCTGCTACCGAAAGGACGGCCAGATCTCATCCTGCAAGATCAAATGAAATCTCATTTCCACGAACGCATTTTTCACGAAGAAGAACAGAAAACACCATTCTTCCATCCATCGAGATTTCAAAACCTGTTTTCGTTTCTCGTTTCGGATTCTCCAGCAAAACGGCATCTCGGAGTTCGGATTTCGTGGAAATGAGAAACGCATAGGGCGCGAGTTCGGATTTCGTTTCACTACCCTAAACCCAAAACGCGTGAACAGAACCCAGATCTTCCATCCACGAGGTTTGCAACAAAATCCATCGAGATTTCAGCTGAACTTTCATTCGAGCTGCTGAAAAATGGGTACCACGCTTCCTCCAAAGGAATTTTTTTGCTAGAACTTTTTTTTTTAGCTGAACTTTCATTCGTTTCACTAGAACTTTTTTTTTTGTGCTAGGAATTTTGTTTTTGTTTGGTGTTAATACAATCCGTGCAATGTTTAAACCCTAGGATCCTCTTGGGTCGATTTTGGGTTCTGTAGTAGTATTTCTGGTAGACTTCTACGCTGAAGTTCATTCTCCTCTTGTGTTGCATTTGAGCATTTGCGTTTCGATGATGCATAATTATTTTCAAGTTTCAACTCTTGATGGTAGAGCATTCAGTTGTCTTGGATTATAGAAATGCAATCTTGTTTTTCTGGAAGCATGCTTCTTTTACTTTTAGTTGCATTGCCTTTGCAGCTTAGAAACAATGATTCCAGGAATTACCAAAATGGTTGTTTTCATTATATTCATTGAGATTGAAATTCATGTATCATGAAAATATGGGTCATACGATTAGAGAAAGCCAAGAGGTGTTGAACCTTTTATCCTGTTGAATGCTGGAAGTTCAGAAAATTTGGACCTTCATTCTCTGGTAAGGCAGGCAGAAGGTAAGGCAAAATGGTGTTTTCTGTTTATTTTTATTCTGAATTTTAGCATTTGCACGTGAACGTGAACGAAAAGCTATTGACGTTGTGCTTCTGAATCCTGCTAAGCGGTGGATGAATCTTGCTAAGCGTAAAAGTGTTCCAGCTTCAACGACATAAGAGGAAAACCTTTGCAAATATCATTCTTTGCAGCTTTAATGTTCTTTCTTCCTGGATTTCGGCCAAATAACCTGCATCATGTATAAAACTGATATGCATTTATCATTATCAACACAAGATACTGATTTTACATCAGACATTTGAATGGTCAAATTATTAACGGATTGCACTTCTTACCGGAAGATGCTCTATTTCTCGAACTCAACCTTTAGTTTTGGTCATGATGTCTACTTTATTCTCTGTTTTAGTGATATTTGTTCTTGAATTTCTCAGGTTTGTAAGGCGTGGCTTCTCAGAGTGTTCTATAGAGTGCATACCTGAGGCAAAGAGAAAAAAGAAAAATATATCTCGTAGATCAAAGTACTACATGAAGAGACTGCTACCAGATCGGAGTGGTATTCATCTGGACACTGCGTTTGTATGATATGACAAGATGCTGAACTTGTTTGTTGTATTTATATTAATTTTTTCAACAACCATTACTCTTGAGCTTAAGGTGGTAGTGCTTCTGATGCATCTATCTCTTGTGTGTTTGCATGATCAGAATTTTCCCAATAAGTGTCGAGGAACAACCAAAGAAGAATTGAAAGGTGATGTATCACCTATTAACATAAAACACAGAAATGCTCATCTGCTTTATTGATTACAGGGTTAAGTTTGGGAGAGTCGCGAAAACATTGTGCAAGCCAGAAATCCGCCAAAAGAAATACTAGTTAGTTAGTGGCTTCTTTGGTTGGGCCCTTCCACTTGAAGTTTTCTGCATATGACTTTGCCTGCAAGCAGAATAGAGAAAAATGAAACAAGCCGAAACTTCAATTTGGTTCATCTTCTACAGAGGTTGAAGGGAGAAACAATAGTTCAATTGCAATGAACACAAATCCGTGAACAGGGTCCCCCAACTATCAAAAGTATCGACAAAGTAAGCAATTTCGGAGCACCATTAACAGCTTGAAATAGCCAGCTCAAGAATCATGATCCCTCATTATCTACAGCATGAACAAAAACAATTAAAGGCTTCTTATTGAAATATCATACTTACTAATTCTCCAAAATGAAATGAATATGCGTGCATGGAACTGCAAATAGGTAATTCCTAACTTAAACTTTGCAAAGGTTCCGAGCACATCTTTGCCAGCCATTGATACACAAGAAAAATGCTCAGGAATTTTATTTCAATTGTCTCCATATCCTTGGGATACAATTAGAATATATTTATGATGAAATTGGAACTCAAGAGAGCAGAGGGTTTGACTGCTAATAAGTACAGATCATAGTAAGTGAATGAAGCAGATTGCAAGCATTGGATTGAAGTGAGAGAGAACTGGATACTTGGAAAGCCAGATCATCGGACCTAAAGCTACTAAAATCTGATGCTTCAGAGAGGATACTTGGGCTTCGAGACTGAGCATGAAAGAGCTCCCATAGCTGCTGTTTCTTCAGAACAGCTGGAACCAGCCTCTCCCGATTGTCATAGATCGCAGACATCTTCTCTTAAGATTTCTGGCTGAGAATTCTGCAAATAAAGTCGCCTATTTAAGGCTTGAACTGATGAAATTTCTTAATCTAGAGTTGACCTCGTAACGCGTTCCGTCTGTAAAACTCAGAAAGAAAAAACGACGATTTCTTATCAAAATATTCCCAAGTAAATGCACCCCATCATTCATCCTTAACTTAATAGAAAACAGTACGAAAGATTAATATAAGAAAAGAACAGTACGCCATTGTTTTTTCTTCCGTAAGCAAGCCGAGTAGCCAGTCGGAAAACCAAGAAACCGGAGCGACCGCCTGAGAGATAGCTCGCATCGATCGCCGTCGAATACTAGAAAATGCATCTTGAATCGGTGCCATTGCAGCTTCGTGCGATCTTCAAATTCAAAACCTCGTACAACTTGCCATACAAAGCGTTTCAGATATCTGCTTAAGTAAAGGATGCCTTGCATCAGTAGGCATCTTTCAATCCAGATTGTCAAGAATGACAGAAGCTCCGTTTTCCAGCAAAAGATCCATGCAATCCAACTTGCCATACAAAGCAGCAGTGCAGAGGAATCTTCTTGTCCTTCTCCAATGAACCCACCTTTGCCCAAGTCTTCAGAAGAACCTCAGTAAAATCAACCCTGCCATATCCACACGCATAACGCAATGATGTCCTTCCATCAGCAGCTTCTTCATCTTTATCATCACCATCAGATAGAGCTTTCTTCAAGCCCTTCACCAAGGCAGGCATTCCGGTGGAAAATTGATTCCAAAGCATGGATTCAAAGGCATCCAATCTTCAATTTGATCTTTACTGGATGCGGGATCCTGAATCAATAAATGCTCAAGCCTCTCACTCAGGGTCTTGACAACCGAATTTTGCATCGGGTGTTGCACGAATGCATAACGATCTCGGGTGAAAAGTTTGGCCAAAGCATCATCAACTGCAGGACCCGGAAATTTTTTATCTACCATCTGATCAAACGAAGGATTCCATGAAAACCGTATGGCTAACTCCCTCATTCTCGGATCTCCATTAAGCAATCTGGTAAAGCTAGAGAAATCAATTGAAATTGGCATTCCAGCGACTGGAGGCACCTTGCGCTCCTTTCTGTCATAGCAACCGTCCTGGTCCAGGGGAGTGGTCTTATTCTTGTTAAACGCATCATCCACCTTTGCCCCACGCTCCAGAAGAACCTGAAGGCCCTCAACCTCAATCATATTTACTGAAATTCGAACGAAGAAATCGAAATCCTTCTTTTCTAGATGAGAAATCAGAAAAAGAGAACCGCGAATTACAGGGTTTCGTGAGCCGCCACGGTCAGAATTTCGTTATTCTGATGCATTTCCCACATTATCTCAGGTCTTATTGGGCCAAATGAGAAGGAATTAGCCTACAGGCTACAAGTATCGTTGGCCCAATTTTAATATTAAAATCATGAAAGAGAACATAACTTTGTTAGCATCTTTTGTTTTTTTTTAGATTACGGTGTCCGATTCCTCAACCACTAATTCATTGGACCCATGCACAATGCACAATGCACAACGCACAACATGGATCGGCCAAATGCGGGCCGAGTAGTCCGTGGAACGTGGCCCTGATGCATTGCCTACAGCGAAAAATCCACATTATTCCAACAGGAATTCGAACACCGTCAGAGTTGTTAGCATCTTTTGTTTCCGAGCAAATTGTAGGGGGGCAAACAAAATTTAGGATTGGAAAATTTTTATAGGGGAGTCAAAAAATAAACTTTGAACATAAAAAAATAGTTGGAGGGGGAGGGGACCAGGGGCAAAGCGAGCTCCTGTCGCGCTCCTAGATCTGCCCTTAAATTGAATTAGAGGAGGTTAAGGGTAAGGGTGGGCAAACGATGTTCGAAATTTCGAAATTTCGAAATCTAAGCTCGAAATCCAGTTCCAAAATTTGGAACGGATTCGGAACTGCACATTGGTTCCGAATTGAATTCGGATCGGAATCGAATTAGCCATTAGGGTGTTCAGAATTCAGAATTTTCGAAGTTCGAATTTTTTTTTAAAGAAATCCTCTTTTCAAAACATGGATAACTTTGCTTCTTGTTGATATGTAGTTTGCAGATTATTGCAAAAGATAGATCTGCTTCTCTCATATCCGCTTTATTGTTAGGAACTGACTCTTGAAAATACCCTCTAATGCAATTATAGACGGTGTTTGTTTAAAATTGTAGTATGTTTTTCTAAAAAAAATTGTCAATAGACTGTATGTATTTAAAATCTATCTTTTGCAATCATCTGACAGTATTTATTTAAAATCTTGCGTGATGAACTGATGCAGTGCTTATCAAGTGTACCAGCTACTAGTGGTGATGACTCTTGGACATGATTGGATAAAGGGGTGCATCCTTGCTGTAGATTGTTGTTCCTTTCAAGTCTCCTATTTGAATTTTTGATAACATGATGTTTTTGTTTCATAATTAAACTTTTGGTTCAGTTTTTTTTTTCGAAATGCTTTTTCCGAATTTTTTTTGTTATTGTTCAGAAATTTCGAATATTGTTCCGAATTCCAATACGGAACGGAACGGAAATCAAATATCACTTTCGAACAAAATACAGATCGGATCGAAAATGGGAAATTCTGAATTTCGAATGCCCACCCCTAGTTAAGGGTGAGATTAGTACCCCCTAAAAAAATGTCATTTTTTCAAAAAAGCTTTGGCGTAAACAAAATCTCATCTTTTTGCCCCATATTTGTCTCGCCCCCAAATTTTGACCCCAAAATATGTATCTAGACCCCGCGGTTAGGGGCGAATGTAGCAATCTGCTTTGATGGGTAGGTGCGTATAGAAATAGGTAACGTGCACTTGCAAATATGTTAGGTATGACACACACGAAAAAAAGTGCAAACGTGCCTAAATCGCCCGCATTAAAACGTGTGGGCGGGCGAGCCATATTTTTTTGGATCAGAAAACGTGTGTGCCTAGCTCGGTACGCATAAAAAAAACGTGCACGTGCCGAGCTTAAAAATTCAACCCGCAAACCATGCAGGTTGGCGTGCGTTGCGGGCTGTCCCGTACCTGATTTTTTTTTTAAAAATTACACTATTATTTTTATTAAATTATAAAAAATAGAAAACGTG
>JAOWBN010174736.1:0-18063 GCA_028565015.1 Pinguicula moranensis
GTGACTCTGATTGGGCTGGTGATCCTGTTGACCGCCGCTCAACTACTGCGTATGGCATCTTTGTGGGTTCCTGTCTTATCTCCTGGATTGCTAAGAACAAGCTGTTGTCTCTCGCTCCAGTACTGAAGTTGAGTTTTGAGCTCTTGCCATTACAATGGCAGAACTCTATTGTCTTCGGATGCTGTTTCGTGACTTTCAGGTTCCTATACTTGGCTGTCCAGTACTGTGGTGTGGTAATGTTGGTTCCCTTGCTATAGCCTCTAATCTTGTCTTTCATGCGCGCACAAAACACATCGAAGTCGATTATCACTTCATTCGTGAAAAAGGTTCTTAACAAAGATATCCTAATACGGCATCTTAGTACCCATGATCAAGTTACTGATATCTTCACCAAAGGACTTGGGTTTGCTCGATTTCAACTCCTTCGGTCCAAGCTTCATGTCGTTTGACCTCCCATTCGCTTGTCGGAGCATGTTAATAAGGATAATATTGAGGATAATATTGACAAAGATTTAGAGGATCCCATATAATTTGTTTTCCTTATCAAACGATTATATATGATTCTGTATGTAATCTATATATACTAGTCTTACGAGAGATAAAAGATCATTGAAGATCCGACTCTCTTTCCACAAACTGTACGACTTTTTTCTACAATTCTTGATTTATTTCAAACATTAGTTCCAATTCGACTTTGCCGTCGAGTTGCCGGATTTCAGGCGAAGTGAAATATCTTGCAAAGAAGATGGCTTACGATTCAAAGAGGAATCAGGATGTGTTTATGTGTTATTTAATGTGTAATTGCTTACTGAAATGTTGCTACGTGAAGGGCCACTAAAGGGCATATGTGACTGTATGTTTTAAGTATTATATTGTGTAGTTGGACTAGAATTTGTTAACTTGGTGGCGAGCGGCGATGAAGAGAGAAAGACGCCACGAAAGGTGGGGATGTAAGCCTTGTGTTGCCCAGGGTTCTTAAAATTATACTTGTGCTTATAAGCACATTTTTTTAAAAATTGAGTGTTTTGCACAGTACACATTCTACTACTTGTTCTTATTTTAAGAAGGAAAACATTCTAAAAAACAAGCACCTCCTTGGCATGCCTTTTTTCCTTCTTAAAAATTAGAATGACATTTTTGTAATTATATCAAACTTAAAAGTAAATTACAAGACAATAGTACCCCTGTGAATTATTTTTTACCCTATCGATCCGCTCGGGAGACATTCTCATTCGTCTTCTTCTGTTTTGTTCATCTTCTTCTACGAGAAATTCATCAGGTTAGGGATGCATTCTTTTAATTATACACGATGCACGAACGTATCAAATTTGATTACAATCAAAGATGTGAAAATAATGCTTCTTCCAATTTGTTGGTCTTCTTCTTGCAAATTGAGGATGGCACGAACGTAAAGGCCTTTTATTTATGGGTCTGACCGTTCATGTTATGATTGTTTTTATCTTGTGAGATACGTATGGACAACATTAGTGGTTTCATTCCACGCAAGCCTTTCAAAAATTACATATCCTTCAGAGTTTGATTCTGATGCTATTACGTTTCAAGATTTGAATATTTTTGTTGATTTCAATATGGCTTAAATTCCTAGGGACATCATGTTTGTAGGAAATTTAGAGCTTCAATTCCATATGGGATCAAACACCATAGACGAAACACAGTATGCAAACGAGTTGAGACGCAGAAGGAGAAAGCTGTGGACACTAGAGTATCAACAAAATGGACAGACTCAAATATTGTGGTGCTTATTGAGGCTTGTGTCAAAGAGGTGCGGGCATGAAATAGGCTTGGGGGCTCATTTTATCATATAGGTTGGGTGTGCCGAGGACTTCAAGTTTCAAACAGGAAATAATTATACGAAACAACAACTAAAAAATCGATTGGATACATTGAAGAAGGAGTGAAGAGAGTGGACAATACTGAACAGAGGTGAGGCTGGATTGGGATGGGATGGCATTAGACAAACTATTTTAGCGGAACCGGAATGGTGGGCAAGGAAGATCCAGGTTTCTTATTTGAATCTTGCATTAGTTTTATATTCTTGTATGAGGTTTTGCATCCTTAACCATCTATGATGAATTTGGTCAAGAAACCCCTTCAGTAGTGAAGTTCAGACTGAAGGCTCCACTTTTGAAGGAACAATAAGCAAAGCTATTTGATGGTGTGGTTGCAATTGGGGCACGGTCATTCGCCCCATCTTCTGGGAATATGCCATTCCCAGAAGACGATGAGGGTTCTAGTGAGACAGAACCCGATATCATTGTCATGCCGGTGACCAACATTGCATCCACTCCATTGGAGTCCGAGATAGCGCAGGATACAAATCAAGGCAAGTCTTCAGTAAATATAACCAATAAGAATAAGAGGCTGCGATCTGCGGAAAGTATTGCCAAATCATTAGATACCATTGACATTAACGGTAGAATGAGACTAGAAGAATGGGCAAAGCTTACTTCAGATGACATAGATGAGTGCCTAGCTTCCCTTCATGCACATATGGGTATTCTCACGGTAGTCAGATCTATTTTTTTGCTGTAGAATTCTTCGTTGATCCTATACAACGGAGGCTGTATATGGGAATTCCTACTGAAGCTCTCTGTTTACAATGGTTATAAGAGAAGTCGGCCCGGCATAAAATCCAAAACACATCCGTATACACCCACTTCGATCCATTTCTCTGATTGTAATCAATATTTGACTTAAGATTGCTTTTATATTTGTTTTGCTGGACTAGCTTTGTGAGAGTGAGCAAGAATTCAAGAAATTTTACTGTGCTAGCTTTGTTTTTTCTGTTGTTAAATATTTAATTTCAATGTTATCTTGCTAGCTTCGTTGTTATGTAGTTTAATTTCAATGTTATTATGCTAGCTTTGTTTTTCTGTAGTTTAATTTCAAGTAATCGTGAGAGATATGTCATCTTTACCCATGCTAATATCTAGAAAAATGCATCTGTAAGCATAGTATTGATACTATATTTTTGTTGAGTTGTATTACAGTTTGCAAAAGTATCCAAGTTCATGCTTGTCGTCTTTATCATTGCACTAATGGTAAACATGGCAACAATCTCGGATTTTTATTAGTCAACTTACCACACAAGGAATGCATGGGACAAATTCGTGGTAGTTGATCCAAGAAAGGAATCTTAGAGAACTATTTGAGGAAAGTGATGTTGTGATTGATTGAGTGACAACAAACTTGGTAAGGATCTTAGTTGGTCCAAGGATCTAATCAATGAAGGGATTCTACCATACATAGAGTTCCATTGAGAGGGAAAGTTTTCTAAAAGTTTAGGAAACTATATGAACTGTCAACTAGAGGTCGCCAGGTAAAACTTCGTAAAACTTGTTGATTGTGTTCAATGGTCGAGCCCTCCCCCCTTCTGTATAGGTGAAGGGGTCAAAATCTAGAACCTAAATTACATACTAGAACTCTAACTCTTTTAGATAAACATTAGAAAGAAATAATTTTATCTAAAGGTAATTGGATAAGCTTGGATTTGTAAGTTTCCTTATCCAACGTCTCATTGTTTCTATCTTGTTTCATCTTCATCGTATCCAAAATCTCTTTGTCTCTATCTTGTCCCATCTTCATTTCCAAAGGGCAAAGGATTCATTTGGGATTGGGCGGGTCGTGGCCCCTCTTCTTGGGCTTGTATTTGGACCAAGTTGATGGTCTTCATGGGCCATGAGGCCCATTTATCTCATTTAGGCCATGGGGCTCAAATGTATCAAATGTAATGGATGTAGCCCACATCCCATCGATCAATCCATTTAGGGCCTCTTTGAACTTCTTAGCCCTCCTTATTCGTCTAAGACTCATTGTTTGATTAGTACTCCTTGTTCGAATAGGATTCCTTGCTGAGTTAGAATGCCTTGTTGAACTAGGACTCCCTACGGGGTTAGGACTCCTTAATGGAATAAGACTCATTGTTGGATTAGGCTTCCTAGTTGAATTAGGACTCCTTGTTGAGCTATCACTCCCTCCGCGGTTAGGACTCCTTCATGTATTACCCTGCTACCCTCCAAATCCATCTTGGGCCTCAAACATCTTCATCGGGCACATTCAAAGATTCGATCATTTTGTAGCTCGTACCTAGGTTCACTTCACAAGGTATGATGAAGTCATAAACGAGCGATCGAAAGTTTGTTAAAGTGCTTATTGAAGAATAATTAAAAGGAGATTTTTAGAGACGCAACATAGTCAATCAATACGAGGGTGTCTTTTAAAGTTGTTAAATGATTTCCACGTTAATTGGGTTTGGGTAGAACTATTGTGATAGGATCTTCACGAGGGAAACAATTGTAGCTAGGAGTGGGAGAAAACAATTGTGAGGGACCAATATTCAGATATTGAAATCACTTAAATAGGCGAGACCCCACAGAGTAGGTGGATGGATACGACTGCGTAATCACTGTCGGTCTTCTTACCTTTTGTATAGTATTGTTATTATATGTGTTAGCATATAACACATCACTGATATTCAGTCACATACTAATTATTCAAAAGTGTACTACGATCGTACATGCCCCTAATAGGAATAGAGAATGAAGCCAATAGTACCTAACTTGGGGACTCAAGCCATCAAAGGGATCCCTTGGATTTGTATGTTAGAGCACCTTTTGACTCATCGTGTGAGTGAGGGAATCCAGAAACCCATACCTTTTCGACATTGTGAATCCCTAGGACCTCTCTTATATTCTTCGCTTAACTCTATAGTTAGTCAACCTTTAAGATTAAATAACCAAAACCAATCCCCATCCTATACCCTCTATCATTTTTTATAGATAAACAATTAGGATAACAAACTCTATATTTAAATTGATCCGAATCCTTGACAGGTTAGATCTCTTGGTGAGCTCATCGATATTATATTGATTCATGCACTTGCATGTATAATTTGAGATACATCAATACGGAGTTACAAAACGTCTTTACATGGTCTTGATGGGATCTATTGTTGAACCAAATAATGAAGGAAAGCATTAGATATTTATACGTGTAGATGACTGTTTTTATCTCACTTGGGTGCATTCTCTTTATGAAAAATCTAAAACATTTGAGCAGGTTCAGAAGGTATGTCTCTCCTTAAATTCTAACTGAGGACAGAGTATTGTGTTCGTTGCACGAATTTGTAGTAACCATGTAAAGGAATTTAAATATAACTCCTTCAGAGCCAACTACGAGAAGCGTGGTGCATCTCAGGAACTCTCGTCGTCTTAAACTTCACAATAAAATTGAGCTGGTGAACGAAAGAACGTAACTGTTCAAAAATTTGCTAGAGTCATGCTCCAAGCTAGTGGATTGAGTAAGCATTGGTGGGATAAAGTTGTGACTGATGCCTGTTATACTATCAATCAGATGTATTATCATCCTGACACCAAGCAGTCATTGTTTAAGATTTGAATAGGGCAAAAACCCAGCGTGCTTTACTTCCATATTACGGTCATCCGTGCTACCTATAATACAGGTAAAACATCAACACGACAAGTTAGATGCCTAATGTCGGCCGGGATGACATTGACTGACTGGATTAGGCATCCTCGGACTTGTATGAGTACATATTTTTCACCATGAGTATGTATATTAGTGCTCGAAAGTTTTGCCCTTGTTAAAAGGCCACATACTTGTCATAGTCTGTAGAACAAAACTTTTGTGCAATTTAATCTTTAATACCCACCCCAAAAAAAGTTTGATGCCTTAAGCGATGATGGTGATCAAGTTGAGACTATGTCAGCTCAAGGTACTATGTTGCAAAAATAGTAACAGTTTAGCCAATAGGGACTGACACACGATCAAAACAACCATGCTTCACAACCATTTACAAAGCTCACTATCCCAAATTCTCTTTGTTGGTCAAATTCCTCAGATTTTGGCATTGATGGTTCTCCCACACCGAGTAAGACTATCACAAACGTACATCACCCTGCTCCAAGAGCTCAGAAAAAACATCCTCATGAACGTTTAGTTGGCAATATCGCTGTTGGACTACAGACTCACAAAAAACCTCTAGTGAACTATTCCAACCTTGTGGTTCCGAATAAAGATCGTACAGGACTTGTGGCCATTGCCGATATGTATTGACTTGTGGCCATACAGGATGAACATGGGAATATTGTGCGCAACAATAATAAGTGTGGTACAGGGCTATACACAAGTTGAAGGTTTGGACTTTGATGAAATGTTCACCTCTTTAGCAAGTCTGAGATCAGTTGACATTTTTTGGGTCATCGCAAGGCAACTTTGATTTAAAGCTCCTTAAATTGATTGTGAAGCGTGCTTTCTTTCTACTTTTTGAAGTTCATATCTACAATCCCCAAGACTTTGAAGATCTTGATACTCCCGATCACTTCTTTCGCCTCTACAAAACACTTTGTGGCCTTAAGCAACTCGGATGGTGCATGATTGTCTCACTCCATATCTCTTGAAGAGGGGCTATCTATAAGGGGGAGTAGATAAAATAATCTTTTTTCGGATGCATGTCATGAATGTAGTAATTTCTCAAATTTTGAGAATGATATTATGTCTACGCCTACTAACAACACCTTGGTGATAGAATTTTTGCACCTCGTGCAAGATGAGTAATAAATGAGCATGGTTGAAAAACGCAACTACTTTCTAAGATTGTAAATGAAACAATCGGAGGATGGCATATATGAAGAAAGATGAGTTTTGGATGCTATGAATTATATAGAAGCATGATTGGAGGACTATCGTACCTAATGGCAGGTCAACCAAGTCTCTGGCTTATTGTTGGTTTATGTGATCACTATCAATCACTTTTGTAAATCTAATTAGAAGGAATCTAATAATAAACAAATACAATAATGAACAGTTCCTTTAATGCGGAAACATATGGAAACATAATGTTTCGTTTGATTATATCACTAATATGAACCAGGAGTCTACTATAGTCTCCTTGTAATTCACGTACTCAGATTTTTTCCTTCACAGATGATAAGCCAGCAATTCGAAAGAAAACTATATATATGTTTTTGGGTCTCAACACATGATAATAAGGAATTGGAGTTAGTAAATAGGCGTACTAAATGCCCTATTTATAGGGAGAGATTAGGGTTTAGTAATTAATATATAATTACATAATTGACCCTAAACCTAATTAGGATGGTAGAATTCTTCTCTAATTATAATTCTTAATATTAGGTAATTAATAAATAATTACCTTAATTAATTCTATTAGAAATATTTACATATTTTGTCTAACAGCTCTCACTCGGCTACATAAGCCGTATTACAAAATACAATTTTCAAAATCTCATGATGTTTGATACGAGATATGAGTCGTGCGACTATAAAGTAACTAGAAGTGTTATATTAAGGCATCATCTAACTAACATGATACTTTCAAAGCATGATTCCCCAAATCCTCTTCACATCACCGATAGTTATGTATCCCTTTAAACTATACAATATTTGGTTACATACTTAATGTAACCGTCATGGCAAATATGGTGAAGTTAGACAGATTGTTACTTATACACTAATGACCATTCATATCAGCTCAACTGTTTTCCTAGCAAGGTCCACAGGGCTATATAGATCTGAGCCATTGGCTGACATACTAAAGTAGTATAATCAAGTCTCAACTCCAAGCCATAGCTCTAAGTCAAAGAGTAACATCTAACTGGACAACCGTATGTCCATGTAATCACACAATGGCAATCAGGGGATTCTTTTGTCATTTTTACAACAGTCATTTTGTAGCACACTGAGTATGATATGTGTATCATGGCATGACTCCCACTATGGTGGGCATGTCAATTAATTACGCTATTCGAATCCTAACCGTTGAAAAATACACTTAGTTTTCATCCTCTACATTGTCTTTAAAGCTTTAATGTGAAAATCCAGATATTTCACATTCGATTCACTTAGAATCTCATTTTAGACCTACTTAAGTAACTGTTCACTTAGAATCTCATTTTAGACCTATTGAAGTAACTGTCCAAAACATTCATCAGTACCATCCTTCATACTACACAAGCATAAGGGCGATTTCCTGTGTGATAAGGCCAATCATTAAGCTTTTGTGATATTTATTGTGCCTTGTTAATTTATTGCATATATAAGAGTATTGCTAAAATGAAAGAAAACGTCAATTTTATTTCATAATCAATTATTACAAAACATGTCCTTATCATTTACAAGATATGATCAAATCCTATGTAATCATGGACTCATGACATGAGCCCTAAACATATTTATAGGAATGGGTCTGGTCATTGGATCAATAATCATCTTGTCGGTAGGAATATACTTGATATTTATTTCTGTTTTATTGATAGTGTCTCTAACAAAGTGGTAGCGTCTCTGGATGTGCTTTACCATCCTATGGAGTTTTGGATCATTAGCGAACTGAATCGCAGTAGTATTGTCACAGTTCAGCTCTATAGGATTATCGGGCCTCAAAGTTAAATCGAGGTACCGTATAAAACTTATGAGCCATAGTGCATCTTTCACGGCTATGCTGCACGCGACATATCCTGCTTCCATGGTTGACAAAGCGATGCACTTTTGCTTTTGGCTGCACCAAGAATTAGCTCCCCCACCCAGGATAGAGGCATATCCAGAGGTTGACTTGGGCTCGTTCAGGTCGTCTCCCCAAGTAGCATCCGTGAATCCCTGTAAATGCAAGTCTCCCCCTTGATAACATAGTACTAGATCGGCCATTCCACGAAGTTAATGAAAGATCCTCTTGACTGCTTGCCAATGAGAAGGTCCTGGGTTTCTTTGGTAACGGCTCACAAATCCAACTACGAAGCAGATGTCCGGCTGTGTACATAACATGTCGTACATCAAACTTCCTATAACACTTGCATAGGGAACATTGCTAATTTATTCCTTATTATTATTATTTTTATCTATTTCTGGGCATTTATTGAGGCTTAGTGCGAGATCCTTATCAACATGGGTATCAACGGGTTTAGAGTAATGCATCCTGAATCGCTCTAAGATTTATTTTATATATGCTTGTTGGAAATAATCCAACGTTCTCTTAGAACAATTTCTGCTATCTCCACGCCCAGAACATACATATCTTCACTCATATCCTTCATCTCGAAGATGGAGGATAGCCACTTTTTAGTGGTGTTGATAATTCCCATGTTGTATGCAACTAGTAGTATGTCGCCGACATATAAGGAGAGAAACATGATCCATTCCTTTGTCTTTAGTATATATATGCAGTGATTTTCATCTGTCATTTTGAAGTCATACGAAGTAATGAACTCATAAAACATGAAGTACCACAATCTACAAGACTGTTTAAGTCCATATATAGATCTTTTAAGATGGCATACCTTGTCATCTGACCTGCTGAGACGAACCCAACAGGTTTATCTATGTAGATATCTTGCTCAAGTGGTCCATTGATGAATGTAATCTTTACGTTCATTTGGAATAGTTCGAGACCCAAATGGGCAACCGGGGAAAAAAGTAGGCGAATAGAGAAAATCCTCACCAGAAGAGAAAATGTATTTTCATAGTCTATACCCTCGATTTGGGTAAAATATTTCTCCACGAGTCGGGCTTTGAACTTGTTGATTGATTTATCCATACCGCATTTAACATTGAATACACACTTGCATCCAATTGATTTTCAGTGATGCGGTAAATCAACGAGTTTCCAAACCTCATTTGTTTGCATCGAGTCAATTTCATCATTCATGACACTGAGCAATTTGTCTCTATCGGGTAAGTCCACAGCCTCTTGATAAGAAGTGAGCTCTTATAATTTCAAATAAGCACAGAAGAATACATTTTCCTCGATCTAAAAGTATCGTCGAGGAATTCTTTCGCGTTCACTCCTTTGGATAACAGGATCCTCAACTTGCCTAGTTGAGGTTTTGCTCCCACAAGCCCTCTGTCACGTGGGGCTGATAGTGTGAGAAGGGCCGCTAGCACCAACCCTATGGTTCGTGGGACTAGTTATCACATCGTCATGGCCTAGATTTTGAAAACTAATCTCATTTATAGGCATGAAAGGTTGAGGATTTACCTCTCTTTCATTTTGACCCTCAGTTTTGTTAGGCATGAAGTGTGGAGGGCTTACCTCCCTTTTGTGTTGTCCCTCATGTGTCAAGTTTCCACCTCGTATAAGTGGGATTACACTATTCTGGGTGGTTTTGTAAAGCATATTCTCCCCCACACTATTAGATTGTGACAAGTTTTATTGCAACTCATATAACTGACCATCATATTTTATTTCTCTGATAGTTGGGTGCAAATCCTCTAGGAATTCGATATTGTGACTGTCGATTTCAGTCATGCCCCCATTCAGGTGTTCACTGAACATTACACATCCTTTTGAATATCCAGGGTATCAAATAAGCACCCTCTTAATTTCTCTTGGTGCAAGTTTTCCATGTTGATGGTTTGCGTTGTGCACATAGCCTACTGAACCCTATGGGCGCATATGGTCCAAGATTGGCTTCCTTCCATTCCATAACCCATATGGAATGGTGAGCCACACTCTTGCTTGGCACTCTATTGAGAATGTATGTTGCCTTGAGCAACGTATCTCCCACAAAGTTAATGGATAGGTTGGCTTGCGCTATTATAGACCTAACCATATCAAGCAGGGTGCGATTCCTATGTTTCGCAATACCGTTTTACTGCGAGGTATAAGAAATGGTAAGTTGCCTTACTATGTCCTTTTCATCACAATACTCTTTGAACATATCATGATGGTATCTGCGACCGCGATCAGTTCGAAAAATCTTAACTTTTCAATACAACTGTTTCTCTACTTCTGCAACGTAGCATTTGAACACATCAAGTACTTCGTGGAGATGAGACAACATATACACATGTTCGAAACGCGAGTAGTCATCTATTAAAGTAATGAATTAAGAAGCCCAATGGAGTGCTATGACGTTTATGGGCCCACAAATGTCAAAATGAACTAAATCTAATGGATTTGAGGCTCGAGAAGCCTTACCAAAAGGCTTCTTGCTAGCCTTGTCAGTTGAGCAAGGTTCACACATAGGCAACTTAACCTTAGTGATTTGGTTTAATAGACCATACTTAACAAGTCTGTTTAACCTATCTTGGCCATTGTGACCAAGTTTAAAATGACATTTAAAATATTCGAAAGATGTATCTACGTTAAAAACTATTGCAAAGGATGAATTATTTGAATCGTTGTAAATACCATCCAAATAAAAAACACAAAAATCATATTTGTATGAGTCATGATCAAACACATCGTCACCATACTCAATTTTCAATCCATTATCAGGAAAATTAAATGAAAACCTAATTGTAGCAAAGGAAAAACTGAAACTAAACAGCAGCGGTTTCCCAGCACATAGATTGTGTCATGTAATAGCAATGTGTTCCCGCTACGAATTTGAAGCTTATAGGTGCCAATACTGATGACATCCTCTTCACTGCCATTTTCCATGGTTATACTTCGTGTTTCGATGGCACAACGATGAAACTCGATAAAACCAGCACAATCATTAACTATGCGTTGGCTCACTCCTGAATACACAATTCAATTAGGAAAGAAAATAGCAAATAAAGCATGGGAGCAAATGCATAATTTGGGATTGGTAGGAGTGAAATGTACCTTTTTTGGCTCTATTCAGTCTCAAGAGAAGTAACATTTCTTTCTGCAATTATAGCACTTCACGCGTGCCATATTCTGCAGGACGTTAGCCTTGGGCTATTTAGTGATTTTCTTTCTTTGAACGGATTTCTGAGTCATGTTCGCTAACTTGCCAATTTTTTGTTCCTCTTAGGGTTTCCATCATGAGTAGAAAAACATTGGCAGGAAGTGCAGAATCTCGGAGGCTCTCGTCCTCAAGCTCGAGATGCTTGTATATATCAGTAGATGTCTTGATGTTAACATCATGATTCATCAGAGTTTTGAAGGGAGTCCAACGGTTGTCTTCCCTTTCATCATGTAGTGAATGGATCACATTATTTACCTGTTCGAACTCAAAAATATCGATTCCGCAAGCCATGAGATCGTGGAGCATGGTACTCATGATGCAGGGGGTGCTAAAGTACAGGTCAACTCGAATCGATCTTGTACAGAAGCCAATTCAGGTGCAAGGCACAGATCCTTATAGCTGATGTTTGGCCGTATTTTTCCTTGAGTTTGTTCCGCATGGCCTTGGCCATGGGCTCCAGATCATACGTGCCAATTAGGTCATCATGCATGCATTACAACATAGCATAGCATTCACTACGATCCTTTTTGGCCCATACTTCGTAGGTTGGTAGGAAATTTTGTGGATACTGTCATGGTTATATGCTCAAGAACATCATTCGCATGCAGGAGATACTGAATCTTTCTGTACCAGATGTCACAGTTCAATCCAGTTAACTTATCACTGAAAGATAGCTCATTTATCATACTAGGGGGTGCCATTTCTACAAGTATATTTTAAGAAGGATGTTAGGCACAATTTTAAAATTAAATTTTCTATGAGAAATTTTGGATTATGTTTTATGTTTGAAACTTTTGCTAGGCTCATAATCATCATGTCTTTCATAACCAAAAATTTATAGGGAAATTTAACTTTCACATATTGAGACAAATTCAAGTAAAAACATATAGTAACACATACAACTAAACGGATTGGCACATGTAGTTGTTAATTGAAACAATTCAACATTTTTTGTTGTATAGCATTTTTTGTTTCATTTTAATTTGTTTGAGCCAAAATAAGTGGCAAAAATAAATTGTTAATACATAACGATTTGATTTTCTTTTAATACATAGTCCAAAGAAAAGATTTCGAAATTGTCAAAAGGATCAAAGATGGGTCAGATGGGATCCTTAACTAATTTGGCAAGCACCCATGTAGGTGGTCTGGACTCAAGGTCCATATTGGGGACTAGCCTCATAGATAGCGCTATCATTCCTCGTGAAGAGTACAGATTTCTGGAGGAGTGACAAAGGTCGCACTTAAAAACCAGTCCTAAATAGCTCCTCACGAACACGATTAATGTGGATTTTTTTTATATTCGAAATAATTCTGGTAATATGATCTGGATTACCATAATTGAATTATTAACACATAGTTAATAATTAATTGTTCATTTATTTTATTTGTCGGAAACATATTTTGGAATAAAATTAATTCCTAATTCACATAAGCATGCTTGGAATTAAAATTGCATTTAGCATATTATTCCTAATCATGCATACTAAGAATTAAATTGCACTAAGCAAATTAAAATAAATCCTAATCATATATGCTAAATTAAAAAAAATAATTGCACTTAGCAAATAAAAATAAACAATTCCTAATCATGCATACTATATTTAAAATGTAATCAACAAATAAATTGATTTAGGAAAACACAAAATTAAATTAATCGGCCCAAACTTTTGTTTGTTTGTTGTTTAAAAAAACGATTTTGTTTTAGTGGGTTGCCCAAATGCATTTAACAAATAGATGCATTCTTGGCCGGCCCAACCGTTAAAAAATTAATTGTGACAGCCCATGAGGGTTTGAGGGAAGTTTCTCGAATCCGAGAAACTTTCGACTTGATTACCTATCTTTTTTCTTGGGTTTTGCTAGTGGAAACTCGATCTTCCCTTCGCGAAGATCCCTGAATATGCGGTGAAATCTTCATTTGTTGGCAATTTATCGTGCACGTCTTTCTTTGCTCCGTCGTGAAAGTCGCCATAACCGTTGTTGTCGAAATAAATTGAAAAAAATAGGTGATGAAACTCTCCCCTTGTACTCTTCAGTTTTTTGCATGGACTAGCGGTTGGACTCACGCAGAGTCATAAAAAAATCCATGAAAAGTGTTACGTTTCCTCGGTTGTGTGCTCCTCTCCCAAGAAATGCTGATTCACCAATTCACATATCTACGGTCGAGGAATATAGGTAGAGGGGTCCATGCGCTCGTGCGGTTGGCAGCGCGTGACTAACACGCGGCACCCCGTCGACACAATCTGATGGGTTTTGACGGTGGTGACAATTTGCGATTACTGAACGGGTTACGTAATAAAAAAAGGCACATTTATGCTCCCGTACGCACACAATAGTGGCGGCGCGTGACTTACATGTGCCGCCATCGCACAACCACCAAATTTCAAACTTTTTGAAATACGAAAAAATAAACACCACAAAACAAAAAAAGATAGTAATCGAATTAAAAAAATGAACATAATTAGATACTAGAACCTGGCTCTGATATCACTGTAGATATGATTAGAATGGATCTAATAATGAACAAATACGGTAACGAATCATACCTTTAATGCGGAAGCGTATAGAAACGTAATGTTACCGCTGATTATATCACGAACACGAAACAGGAGTTTAGTAGAGTCTTCTTGTAATTCAAGTACTCAGATCTCCACCTTTACAGATCCATCTCAATCACATTTCACTGCACTACAACTTAAGGCATCCAAATGAAAGTCTTGCTGTGTTGATCGAAGCTATATGGGCATGCTAAAAGTAAAGGATGGATGGCAAGACCTGCAATTGACACTGAAATCGGCTGGATACTTGAATCTGATAGTCAGTCCTATGGATGCACGATTAGTGCTCATTTGGGAGAAAGAATACATTGACCTCATGAACTTGATGAAGAATGATTATGTACGGTTAGAAAAATGGGCCTCAAGGACATGCACCTACTCAGCATTCTTAGAGAAACAACAATGTGTGAAGAGCCTTGTCTGGATAAAGGTTTATGGAGTGCTTATACATGCATGGGATACCTTTATTCTTGAGGAAATTGGTGGAAAAGTGGGCACGCTAATCTGTATTGATGATGCCACATTAATGCGACGTTATCTTGAGGCCGCATAGATGCTGATTAAGGTAAACATGGGTTCACAGACAATCCCAACATTATATATAGAAGTTGATGATAAACAGTATGTTTTTGCATATTATGGAGTTAGGTGATTTGTCAGATGACGATTTGTCAAGATAATGCAGGGGATTTGTCAGATGAGGATACTAGCCTTAACTCAAATGAATGCTCAATAGAAAAATGGTCTGATATAATTGGAAGTGAACATGGGGCTCAACAAACTCATAAATGTGATGCAGTGAGTAATGTACCTAAGCATGTCCTTGAGATGGGTACTATTTGCCCTACTTCACCAGTGAATGAAGTTCTGCCTACTACTAGCACAAGCATTGAGATAAATGAGGCCACAATCAGTCCCACAGACATTATGGACAGAACTAGGATTCTTCCTAAACTGGATTGGTTCCCTGGTACCATCCCAAATCTGCTCAAACCATAAATTCCCCATGGATACCGTAGATGAGGTAATTCCTAAGATGCTGGAACATGTAACAGCCATGAGATATGTAGTACCCAAGAAAACAATTGAGAAGCAAGAAAATATGAGTAATAATCTTGAAGTTGAACCTATGGTTATAGATATTAATCCCCACCAGGAGACATCAACAAGGCCTACTAAGAAACTCACCGACAGGGAAGAGACACAGGTAATACTTCATGCTACTTATGATCCTAATTCAGTGAGCTCAAAACATATTGTAGAGGTACGTATAATCAGAGAAGTGGCTCAGCATGCAGATGTAGCTTATGCTTCTCCTCCAACTAAGCTTTAATGATCCCTATGGAGGAATTTCCATCATTAGGTGCCCCACAACAAGAAGATAATATCCCAACACCCCCTTGAGAAAACACATGGCTTCAAAACTAAAGGGGTGGTCCAAAATCCCAGAGTCAAATGAGAAGGAAAAGGATGTGGGTAGAGAAAAAGATCAAGATGATAGATCATCAACCACTTAGACAAGGAAAAGAACAGGACCAACAACCATCTTCTCACAAATTGTTAACAATGGACCATCATAGATTGGAAGCTGATCTAACCATGGAATTTGGTCGTGACATGAGCATAACCTATCCTGATCCAGCTGCTACAAGAAAGAAACTTATACAACTAAACTGTAATAACCATCAAGCAGTAGCAACAGTACTCTAGTAGTCACATACCAGAAGTGGAGCTAGCCCATGAATGAAGATTATCACCTACAATGTGAGAGGACTAGGTGGCTCGAGTAAGAAAAGGAGAGTCAGAGAGCTAATCTTCAACCAAAAAGTAGATTTTATAAGCCTGCGGGAAACTGAGTTGGAAAGTATTGATAAGAGACTGTGTGAATATTTGTGGGATGACAAGGATTATGATTGAATCTATAGTGGCTCAGTAGGACAATCTGGTGGACTATTATGTTGTGGAGTAAAAAGAAGTTTAGTAAAAAAAAATCTTGGTAGGAGAAGGTTTCCTTGGTGTCACGGGGAGCTAGAACAATGAAGACATAATCAGTAACATGATAAACGTGTATGGACTAGGACACTATCAGTCCCAAAAAAATAATGGATGGAGATAGAGATGACTCTGATCACTGGCTCGTTAACCTCTGTTCTAAAATACAGGATTGGTGCCCTAAAACGTTGAAAGTGTTGGACTGTTGGTTGGGTGATAAAGACTACAATACACAAATACAGGATATCTGGAAACAGCCAAGCTCACTGGGATATGCGAGCCAAAGGATTAAAACTAAGATTAAAGCTATCAGAGCTGGTATCAGACTGTTGAATGCAACATCTCCAACAGACTTAATAACTGAGCGCAAAGGGCAGCAATGTTGCGCATATTACTCCGTAGCCAAGACTGGTTCACCAATAAAAGAGCAGGATTATAGACCCATCACACTCATAGGATCTATGCCTAAGATTATCTCTAAAGTTCTAGCCAACAGAGTTAGCTCAATCATGGATGAGGTAATATCAGTTAATCAGATGGCCTTCATCAAAAGCAGGAAACTTCTTGATAGTGTTTTGACTGCAAAGTAGGTGGTTGATGAAACAAAGAAACTGAAAAACAAGCTATAATCTTCAAGGTCGACTTTGAAAAAGTATTTGACCCAATCTACTGGACCTACCTACAATAGGTGATATTCATAATGATACTCCCCAAGAGCTGGATTTGGTGGATTAAGGAACTTCTTGAGTCAGCATCAACCTCTGTTCTCATCAATGGTAGCCTAACTAAAGAGTTCTTCCCAAAGATAGGACTACAACATGGTGATCCCGTATCACCATTCCTATTTTTGCTGGCGGCTGAAGGATTATATGATGAGCCAACTTTATACCTAATAAATGTAGACTGTTTGATTCTGATTTGGCTCAATAAGGATGATGGGACACGTCTTTTTAACATGTTTTCCTTCCTTTTGCAGACACAAGTCATTAATTGCTCTTTGAGAGAAAATAAAGAGAAACAACCCCAAAAGCGGAGTTTTTTCGCCAATTATCCAAGGTGTGACACAATTCCTGATCACATGACTATGCAAGGTGATATGTACACGCATCTTTGCACGCCACACTTGGTTGGCAGACAAATGTACCCATGTACTGTACTGGAAGCTTTCACGAGAAGCTCTCGAAGTGGTATAAAAGGCAAAAATCAGCACAAAGAGAGGAACGAAGCACAAGAGCGATATCGTTCAAGAAAAGAGTGGTTTTAGTCACCATCCTCAAGCTCTTATCCAATTTCCTTCTTGCTCTGTGATGAACTCAATATTGTGTGTTTGTAGAATGGTCCATGCCTTATGCATGAGCTAAACCATTAAATCCAAGGGAGCAATGTAACCCTTGAAGAACTCAGGGAGATTATTGAATGTTTACCATGTTTAGTTGTCTTTATGGTTCTTGATCTTATTATTCTTCATACTCATCTATTTATGTCTAATCTGTTGGATCGTGTGGGCCGATTTTGAAATTTTCCGGAAACTTTTAAATCTGGACCAAAGTCGAAATCGAACCCTTAAAACGTGTAATCCATGTTCTAGATGTTGAGGGTAAGCCATACGTACCTCTTTGGCGCCGAAGACAACGAACCCGAACGGAAATCACAAAACCACAAACAAGATCCGAACGGAATTCTTTGAACCACAAGTCCCCAAGAAAGGAAAACCTCTACCACGTGCACTCCCTGTCTAGTGAAGGGGATGCTAGTCCCATTTCCGGCAAAAGAAAACGACGAGGAGGTCGGTCGTGTTTTTTTTT
>JAOWBN010174747.1:0-18062 GCA_028565015.1 Pinguicula moranensis
CTGTATAGAGTGACATCAGACAAAAATACTTAACTGGCTGATGCAAGAATATGGATTGAAAACAGGTGGAAATGGAACTTAAATTGGAGAAGGCAGCTGAGACCTCATGAGCAACCTTTTTTGGATTACCTGCTCTCATTAATTCAGACAGTTGCACCAACAGAGACGAGTGCAGACTAGTATATCTTCCCACAGGAACTGTCTGAAAAATATATAACCAAAGTAGCCTACCAACAGTTAATTGAAGGCCAAGACAGGCCCTTCTTGGAGATGGAGAGGACTGAATTAGAAGCACTATGGAACCGTTTCTCACAAACCAAACATATCATATTGTGCTTGAAAATTTATCAGAATGCAGTGCCAGTAAAAAATGCCCTCAAGTCAAGGAACATAATTTTGTTGGATCAAGAAGAAAGGTGCACTTTATGTAGATCATGTATGGAAACTGTAACTCACTTATTTCATATTTGTTTTACAACTATTGCTGCATGGCAGGAACTTCAGGTATGGCTATGGAAAGAAGAGGAACAGCTACCCAGCTGGCCCCCAAATGAAGTGCCTAAGATGGAGGTTTTCTGCAGCAATAAACCAGGAGGGATTAATCTAGCGGCATGGAAATCAATTTGGATCTCCTTCATTTGGCACATATGGAAAACTCGTAACAAAGTTGCATTTTGGTAACAAAGAGATATCTATTTCAAATATCATACACTGTATTCAACAAGACTCATGGTTAGGGATCAAATCAAAAAAGAAGTCTTTATCTTACTCATTGTATGATTGGCATACTCATCCGGCTACATGCATGCAGTTCAAATGAGTTTATGAGCTGTTATAATTGAATCTAGTGAAAGAAAGATTAGGCTATACACTGCATCTGGCTTTTTTCAGGTTGATTCTTATATGCAGGTACATAGAGACACAACAAAGCTACATGGAAGGGGCATTAAATGGATTGACAAATTTTCCCCACCCTTACCTTATTGATATCACTTACTCTTGTCTGCTCAACATGACACAGGTCCAGAGGGAGCTCTATAGATGTTGATTTAATCTAAGTACTACCATACTAACTCAGTCCTGCTAACTGTTAAGTCGATCTGCACAAGCTGTAACCAGGATTATAACTATGAAAATTGTTGTAGATATTGATCGGGAGACAGTGACTACAAGATAATCTGATACCTGATAATCTACTCTACTCTCCCTGAAAGTATGGTGGAGATAACTCTGCTCTATTAATTGATGGCAGATGTTTGGTCATGAAAACAGTGAGGGATGAAATGTAATGGCCATTTTGGCTGGTATGCAAAAATAGAGAGCATGGTTGATGCTTGACTAGTATGAACAGCGAAATGGAAGATGAAAAAGGACACATGAGCAAGGTTAAGCCACAGGAGAATTTATAGCTACTCTTTGAAGTGAGATATTACACTCTTGGCATGGCCTTATCCCCCCTCTACTCATTACAGGGATGGCCCTATAAACATGCAGAAGCCATGTACCAATATCCTCATAAAAAGGGGAATTGATAAGTTGATAGTCATGATCGTATGTTTATAGAAAAGAAGATAATGGTGATGAACTTAATGTTGAGATGATGTGTGATCTTCTAAGACGCTAGGGGAGCCATATACCATATCACCCTTGGCTATACTAGAGGGTGAGAAATGAGGTGGAAAGAGGTTAATATCTACATCAAAGACCAAGCTTTAGAATCTCCCAGAGGATTATATGTTGTACATGTTGTATATTCTTCCTTGTATCTGTATATACTTCTTTAATCTATGAATATTATATTATTATTAATAGAATTTAGCTTATAAAAAAAAGGCAAGGCCTATTTTGTACTCGTCTAGCACTATTTAGGTCGTCCTAAACTGTTTACCATTTTAAAAATTATGCAGACAGGTCAAGCAGATCCATAGGCCTAACTCTACCTCTGGGGGACGAGGGAGGGGGCACATTTCGACAAACACTGCATCTTTTTTGAAATCTATGTAAAGGGTTCTTAACGGTATTAACAAAATGAGAATTCACAATTCTGATGCCGACATTATTAAATAATAGTACATGTTTTTTGGTACCGATATGGTCAATGCTATTAAAAATGATACCGGTAATCCCGATAATGGTAACATGCTTACTAGTACGTTTCCACCATGTTGTTAAAATTGATAACGGTAATACCAATAACGGTAACTCTCCATTTTTTAACTTGCTTATTGAGAAATAAAACAAAAACATTCAAGTAATTTTTTTTTATAAGACCTAACTAGATCTTTAGTCATTTTTATCAGTATAAGTTTCATATCATTTTATCAATATAATTTTGAATCAGCTATTACATTTTTTATGGTGTTTCCTAGTTACCCTGGTTCGTCATGCTTTTGAGGCCATGATAATGTTGGCTAGTGAAAAATCGAAACTTGATGTAATTCATGGAGGTATGAACTCTATGGACCTCCATACTAATGTGCATGTCCGGTAAGATCTCAACTACATTTTTTCCCTTGATTGACTAGCTAGATTTAGATTTTATTTTTCCTTGTATGTGCGCATACACATTTTCTTCCAAATATAGATTTGGTTTCATTTATAATTTGATTTTTCTCGCGGACAAAAATATTAATTCTCATTGGCCATATTTAGTAAAGGCTAGTTTGGTAGCAGGATAGTTTTAATTCTGTTACAAGGATCATTTTAGCGTTTCTGTCATAATAACTAATCATTCAGACGTTCGGTAAATGTTTCTTCGCGGCGTTTTGGATTACTGAAAAAATGGGATAGCAGTAATCTCTTGTTTGTTAACACATGTTGAATACATTATATATCGGTCACGTCATTAATCATGCAGATAAATTACCCAAATGCCCTCGACTATACACTATATAATCCCTCTCATTTTTATCGATACCCTAGCTGCAGACCCGTCACTCCAAATTTTCTCGAACCGTCGCTCTCAATTCCCCTCACCCTTGTCGCTCCGAATTCTCAGACACTAACCCATACCCTGGTCCGATCTAGTTCCTCTCAACACCGTGCCATGGTCCTAACGTAATTCTCTCTTTGATTATATGTCGCTAGCAATATTCCCCAGTGGAGTCCGACGGTCACGCTAGTTTCAATGGATGACACAACAACCTCCCATCGAGGAACATGAAACAAGAGAACTCTTGCCCGACCATGCGACTGAGAGAAAAACCTAATAAAGATAGATGGCCCTGCTCCCCCAGACGACTTTGTCAAAAATCTAATTGAGATACTGACCCTTCCCCTGGCCAGTTAGTCGATACCAAAAGATTCAGAGTCATCCGCTTGGAAAATGTGAAATAAAAATGCCTTTTTTGGTAGACTCTTCAAAATATTGGGACAAAAGTTGAAACTTTGCACTTTTTTCATTTGCATGTTATTTGGGCAGATTGTGCCATTTGAGCTGGGACTCGGTTGGAATATTTTCCCGGATTAAAGTGCATAATGTCTTTTTGTGTAGCGAATGCTAGTTGTTAGTTTTTGTGCCTAGAATAACGTTAATTTTTGACTGTATAACCTGGATCCATAGAAGGTTGTTCTCACGCTTTGCACTCTTGTGTTCTATTTAAATATGGTTGAACATTTGAAGAAGTTGTTGCGGTTATGGATTCAGTTATTTTGCTTATCTGACAGTTCAATTGAAGAAGTTTTCATTTATGTCTTCAATATTTTTTTGGGATATACTTGTTCATTTGAAGATACAACATTACACGTATATGCAATTGAAAAGATAAGTGGAAATGATAATGTATCAGTTTGGGCATAAAACTTAAAAGCAATCAATACCATTAAATTCCATACAAAATGAAAGCCCAAATACAACAATGTTGCCTAAATCTCATGAAACATGTCCACAAACATTGCCACATTTCTTCCAAAACACACCTATACTTGCCTAAACCAGAGTTCAAAAAGCAAGATTCATGTCCACCTACATTCCCACATTCATTCGAAAATAAATCAACAATTGTCTAAAACCAGAGTTCAAACTGAAAGCAACACTGAATCAAAGATGTCATAGACCAACACTAGTTGGGCGCATTAGGTGAATTCGCAGCCTTGACCTCACCTCACTTGCCATTTAAGAAGAGATCCATCATTTGCTCTCTTCTTTTTCGTCCCTGGATCTTCCATATTCTGTACTTTGCTTGGTCCTTAATGAATCAGACTACCAAATCAATTTGGTGAGCAAAGGAAACTCCTCTAAGCTCTCGAAAATGATAGCGACCTTCTTCTTGTTGTCATCTGCACTGGAATCTGCTTGGCCACCAATCCATTTTTAACCTTTTATCAACAATGCATTCAAGTCAGACCAGGTGTCCGATGCCTTTTCGTAGAAACTGTGTAAGGAAAGTACACCTATCATTTTCTTCTTTGAGCAGCGGCACTCGGCTCCACAGTAGATGGTTGCGATCTAGTTTCCTTCTTAGATGGCTCTTTCTCAACTGAGCTTTCTCCTTTGACTTCATTCTCATTGTAAGACATGTATTGGTCCACTAGGTCTAAATAAGTGGTTGTTATAGAATGATCTCACATCAATCATTGTATAGGTGAAAATGTTTTCCCTTGATGTGAGCAAATTTGTGGTTAATCTGCACCGTTGAAAAAAACGTAGGGTCAGTTGACACTTAATTGAGGCTCGGATGTAAAAAAACATAATTACCTTTAGTAGCTCATTACAAAGATCCAGACTGTCTACCACCGGTGTGTGCATCTCCGAATCCATTGTTTTCGTACTTTGACTAACCAACTCACTCAATAGACCCCAGGTTTGTTATCCATGTGTGGATCTTCCATGCTTCCCTTAACCAGCTCTCATATCTTGCTTGCACACCATTGGTGGAAGCCCCTCTTCCACCATGATCCAACTTTGTAACACTCTAAAGCAAGTTCCTCTAGGCCTATACCATGGGTCTCTCCTCGTCAAGTGTGAAGTACAGTTTCTTTGCGAGGGAATACTTGCCTGAATTCATGTATGGAGACTTTATTCTAGTCGTGTGTTGTGCTCTTGAAGAGGTTTTTCCCTTCTTCTTAAGCCTCATCCTAGGGGTATACTATTGGGATTGCTTAGGTTCTTCAGTGAAGTCAGACCAGTCGAGGCTGTTGTTGTCCGTGTTCCTCATCCAAAGTCACATAAGAAAACAATAGAAATAGAGCATCATGGAAGCATGAAACAACAAATTTATTATGCAAATATGGGCCACACATAATTATTGTCACAAGACACATCAAATGCGAAATCACCAATACATCTATATTGTCACACATTAACCCTCAAACAATTTTTGCCCTAAACAAGCCCATCAACAACTTAAATAGCCATATATCATCTATCCATGACTGATAGAGCCAATTGAGCAACGTTGTAAGCTGCCCAAAGTTCATCTACCATGTTATCACGCTTCTTAGTCCATTAAGGTGATGATTAAGATGGGTAAATGTATTGTTTGAACTCATCTAGTGGAGCACTCTACGCGTCTTCCACTGTAACCCTACTAACCATTAATGGGTCATTTGGTGTGGTGTCCATAATGAAGTCATGGAGCAGAGCGCACGCTAACATTATTCTTGTCTGTTTCCTAATGGCGTAATAGGTTGGGCTTCTCAACACAGCAAACTGCTTCTTTAGAATTCTTAATGCCCTCTTTATGATATTTCTCGCCAAAATGTGTCTCATATTGAAGATCTTTTGTGGGTTCTGCGGTCTCATAGGTCTAGGCCCTCATTCCTTCAAGTGATGCCTTTTGGGCGTAAAGGGTATGAGAAATCTGTTAGTGTTATGTCCCAAGGCCAACCACCTTAGGCCTATGGATAAACACTTTAATGTTGTATATATGATTGTAGCAACCTCCATTACTTGTTTATTTATAACATATAAAGTAGTGAAGCCTAGCATTGATAATATAGAGTGTACCACAAATAGTTGTGATGATGGAACCACTATAATTAAAGTTATAAATACTAAATGTCCCTAACCATAGTATTAGTGAGATAAGGCATCACTAATACAGACAGGTTAACATGTTCTTAGCCAATTCCTTTTGAAGGAAATAGTTGATCTCATCAAGTATTGTGTAATGACACTTAAGCTAGAAACATGGATTCTTGTAGTTGACAAGTACATTGGATTGACCCGAATAGAGATCACCATATTGTCAATAGATGATACTCTAAAGAATAGTGGGTGCATAGACTTGATATCACCATATAGAGATCTTGAGTATGGATGTCATTCTTTAATTCTATTTGGAGTTACACCGTAAATGGGTAACAATGGGTAGTCTTGCGAACGGTTTGAAGTACGGAAAAATTATGAGTGATCAATAAAGGATTCACCGCTCTTAAAATATTAGGAGAAGATATTCCTATAGCCACTTGTAAGAAGTCATATTAGCCTTTACAAAGCACAAGTTTAATTAGAAAAAACTTCTAATTATAACTTAATGATCATGACTTTCGGTACAAAAAATCTTACGTGTATAAATGAGGGTGATAAATAACCTCAATATACGAGATTAGGAATATGTTATTGGTGAAAGGATATCAACTACACAAGAACTAATTCTTGAAAGGATAGTATCCTTCTATGACTATTCACAATGCTTGGGGGCCATGATATCTTGATAAAGGTCACTAATGGTCTATGAACTATAATTAAAGATTAATGAATTAAAAGTGTTAAATTCATTAATAATAATTTGATTATGTAAGTTATAGGTCCATTGCCAAGTTATTGAGAACCTATAGGGTCACACGCATTAACATCATTTTCTTGTGGGGTCAAAGTGTGGTTAAGGTAAAGTATAGGGGCCAAATTAAAGTTTTTTGAAACTTAAAGGACTTGTATGACATTATGGGGTTATAGACACATGCTATGCACGACCTCACATGTGTATAGGTGTATAGAAACCTCATGGAGAAGGATTTTACAACAACGTGACACATAAGCATAAAGTGTCAATTGTTGTAACACATGTAAAGCTATGGTTAAATGTTACTCTTTAGCTACAACATGTGTTGACATTTTACACTCATTACCACCTATATAAATACCTTAATCGTATCAGAAAGATGTGGAGTTGATAGAGTTTTAAGGCCTTGAAAAATTGTTGAAAAGTCCCATATCCTTGTTTACATGAGAAAGACTTGGAATTTTTGAGCAAAAAACTTGAACAAGTTTTCTTCTCTTTTCTAAGGCTTAAAGGTTGGAGATAGCACTCCTTTATACACATATAAGTTGTACACTTAAGGGTGTATACACCCCAAGGGAAGTGGTGGTGTGGATTACTGTAGAGATAGCACTCCTTTATACACATATTTGAATACCTCAACGGAAAGAGTTTTCTTGCACAAATTAGTGATTCTACAAAAAAGGAATAAAATTCATTCTCCCCTGTACCATCAATTTGTGTAAATTAGCAAATGTCCATGGTCAAAAGATCTCTGAAATTTTTGTTATCTATACTTAACATACACTTATATTTACGCTTCCGCACAAATTTTGCATTATGACACGTAGTATAGCTTTCAGAGATTTTACAGCTACAAGGATCGTTTGGTTGCCAAGGGGTATAACCAAACATTTACTATGATGAGACATTTGCATTACTGGAAAATATGAGCACTGTCAGAACACTGATCTCCATAGCAACAAAGGAGGGGTGGAAACTATACCAACTTGATGTGAAGAATGTTTTTCTCCACGGTGACTTGACAGAGGAGGTGTATATGGAGATCCCACCTGGTTTTGGGACCATCCAGACAACTAGTAAGGTTTGTAGGCCTAGGAAGTATTTATATGGGTTGAAGTAATCTTCTCGAGCTTAGTTTGACAGGTTTAAAATGGCAATGGTTGACATAGGATATCAACCAACCAATACCGACCATACAATATTTTTAAGTCGAGATGGCAGTCATATCAGGATGCTTGAAGTGTATGTGGATGAAATGATCATCACTGGTGATGATGAGGATGAGATTGCGAGGCTGAAGTTGAAACCGAGTAAGGAGTTTGAGGGGAAGGACCTGGATGGACTGAAGTATTTTCTAGGATTGAAGTTGCTCGTGGGCGAAAGGGATTTTTTCAGCCCCGAAAGAGGTATGTCGTAGACTTTATCAAGGAGACAAGTATGCTGTGTTGCAAGCCTGTTGTTGTGCCAATTTATCAGAAGGAGAAGCTGTGTGGAGAGGCTGGCGAGCCGGTTAACAGGGAGAGGTACCAGAGATTGGTGAGGCGATTGATATAATTGAGCCATACCCATCCACATATATCCTTTGTTGTGAATGTGATGAGCCAATACATGTATGATCCTAAGAAGGGTCACATAGATGCAATGTATCAGATTATGAGGTATCTAAGAAATGCACCATGAAAGAGATTGATCTTTTGAAAGAATGAGAACCAAAATATTGAGGGTTACTATTATTAAGACCGGGTTTGCTGTGCTGATGATAACGTTTGGATATTGAATGTTTGCAGGAGGCAATCTAGTCTCCTGGAAGAGTAAAATTCAATTAGTCGTTGCTTGTTTCATAACTGAATTAAAGTACAGAGCCATGACCCTAAATGTTCCAGAAATTATCTGGTTGAGGTCCATGTTAGTGGAGCTCAAGCTGGACCAGGGGGCCCAGATGAAGTTATGGTGTGCCAATAAGTTAGTGATCAATATTATCAACAACCTCTAGCAACATGACAAAACTTTGCATGTATAGATTGATAAGTTCTTTATCAAAAAAAAGTTGAGCAGTGGACAACTAAAACTTAGACCTATAGGCACCAAAGAACAAGTTGCATATTGTCTCACTAAGGGTCTTAGTTCACTACACTGAGATAGACTATACAATAAGATGGGCTTAATTAATTTCTTTCGCCTATCTTGAGGAAGAGTGCTGGTAATTATAATAATTTAGGGACCTAGTTTAAATATCAAGTATACTCTATATAAGCCCAATGACTATTATTCAATATACAAGAAATTATTATCTCAATTATGTTGTGAATTACAAATGCAGATCAAATATTATTGTGAGCAAATAAACTATCTCAAAATTCTCACAATTTTCCCTCAAATTTTTTCTTCTCTTTACTTCCTTCTCCTTCTTTCCTTTCGTTTCTCTTATTTTTCTTTTCTTCTCACACGTTTCTTTCTTCTCCTTCTCTCTTTCTCCTCTTTTTCTATTTTTCTCTCTGTTGGTAGTACATATAAGGACATTTATTAGACGTACAATCTCATGCAAACATATATTGCATTTAATCTTCAACCAACTTTTTCGGACATTAATTCATAGCACTCTCCCTTGAATGTCCATCTCACCATGCCTCGTTAAAATCTTACTAGGAAAAATCCTGTGGGAAAAAATCCTAGTGAAGGAAAAAGAGTACATGATCATATGATTTCCTCGTGTTGGATACATCTTTGAGTTTCCTCATGCTGATCCATTTGACCAGCTTTTCATAATTTGTGGTAGGTAGTGCTTTTGCAAATAAATCTGTCAGATTGTCACTTGATCAAATTTGCTGAACATTTATATCACCCTTTTCTTCAACATGTGCAAAGAAAAATTTGGGTGATATATGCTTCGTCCTATCCCCTTTAATGAAACATTGTCTCAGTTGAGCAATGCAAGCTGTATTGTCTCCATAAAGAATAGTTGGAATGTCCATATTGGTCCCCAAGCCACACATTCCACAAATATGTTGGGTTATGGTTCTTAACCAAATGCATTCATGACTTGCTTCACGAATTACAAGGATTTTTGCAAGGTTGAAAGAAGTAGCGACTATTGTTTGTTTAATAGAATGCCAAGAAATAGTTGTACCTCCACAAGTAAATAAATAGCCTGTTTGAGATTTAGCTTTGTGTGGATATGATAAATATTCAGCATCAGCATAACCAATTAATTCCGGGTTAGAAACATTGGGATAATATAAATCCATATCCATTGTTCCTCGAAGATACCTAAAAACATCTTTGATTCCATTCCACTGTCTTCTAGTTGGAGAAGAACTGTATATTGCTAGTAAATTTACTGCAAATGATATATCAAGTCGTCTATTATTAGCAAGATACATTAGTGCTCCAATTGCACTAAGATATGGTACTTCATGACCAAGAAATTCTTCACCATCTTCATGACGGCGAAATGGATCCTTTTTTCACATCAAGTGATCTTACCACCATTGGTGTACTCAATGCATATGCTTCGTTCATATAAAATCTTTTAAGCACTTTTTTCGAATAATTAGATTGATGCACAAAAATTCCATCTGTCAAGTGCTCAATCTGAAGACCTAAATACTCTATTACCCTTGATTTATGCGACAATGAGAGACCTAGGGCGGGCACTCAATACTCGATCACCCTTGATTCTGATCGTTTTTCATGATTTATGCTTGACTAATACTAATTCTGATTTTGATCTCCCTAGTGTTGTAAAGCTTGTTTTGCAAGACTTTTAGGACGTGTTTTCAGAGGAGCTCCCCGAAGGGTTACCACTGCGATGAGGTATTGAGCATCAAATCATTTTTTTCCCGGGTTCGGTCATTCTTAATCAACCAGCATACAAAGCCAACCCTCAAGAGACCCAATAACTTCAAAGGCGAGTCAATTAACTCCTTGCCAAAGGTAAGATTCGGGAATCCCTTTCTCCTTGTGTTATTCCTGTTATTCTCGTGCCTAAGAAAGATAGTACATGGCATATGTGTATAGACTGTAGGGCTCTGAATAAAATTACCATCAAGTATAGACATCATATTCCTTGATTGGATGACATACTTGAGGATTTATGGGTCTTTGTGATCTTTTCTAAAATTGATCTTGCTAGTGGTTACTATCATATCCGAATGAAAGAAGGAAATGAATGGAAAGCTACTTTTAAGACCAAATTTTGTTTACATGAGTGGCTTGTGATACCTTTTGGTTTGACAAATTCACCTTCTACTTTCATGCAATTAATTAATCATAGGTTTAGATAGTTTATAGGAAAGTTTTTGTGGTGGTGTATTTCGATGACATACTCATATATAGTTGAAACATAGATAAACATATTACACATCTGTCTTGTGTTCTTTTAACTTTGCGGGAAAATAAATTGTATGCTAAGATGCCTAAGTTTTGTGTTCCCAAAGTTATCTTTCTTGGTTTTATTTTAAGCAATAATGGAGTTAAGGTAGACAAGTCTAATGTGAAAGCCATACGTGAATGGCTAACACCGAAAACCATGAGTGACATTCGGTCCTTTCATGTGTTAGCAAGTTTTTATCATAGGTTTGTAAAAGATTTTACAACAAAAGCAATTCCCTTGAATCACTTTGTCAAGAAAAATGTTCATTTTGAATAGGCCGAGGCTCAAGAAAATGCTTTTAACATTCTGAAAAATGATCTTACAAATGCTTTCGTGCTTGCTTTAACGGATTTCGATCTCATTTTTGAGATGGGATGTGACGCCTCAGGCGTATAGATAAGTACCATGATTTTACAAGGTGGTAGGCCTATTGCTTTAATTTCTGAAAAATTAAATGGTATCACTTTGAATTATCCCACTTATGATAAAGAGTTGTATGTAGTGATTATGGCCTTTGGCATAAAGAGTTTGTTATTCATATTAATCATGATTCTTTGAAATACTTGCAAGGGAATAATAAATTGAAAAAGAGGTATGCTAAGTAATGTGTTTTCCTTGAATATTTTCCTTATGAAGTCAAATACCAAAAGGGAAAAGATAATATTGTTGCTGATGCATTGTCGCGTAGGGTTTATGCATTGTCGCTATATGTGATTCGAAGTTGCTTGGTAATGAGTATATTAAGGATTTATATGAGCAAGATTCTGATTTTTCATCTATCTTGTCATCATGTGAACATGGAACTTTTAATAAATATTTTAAGAATAATGGTTTTTTTTCTTCGAGAAAATCATTTGTGTGTGCCTATGTGTTTCCTGCGTAAACTGCTAGTTAGTGAATCACATAGTGGAGGTCTCACGGGACATTTTGGTATTTATAAGACTTATGTTATTATCTGTGAACACTTTTATTGGCCGAACATGAAAAGGGAAGACAACCTAATGGACTGTACACCCCCTACCAGTACCTTTGCACCCTTGGATTGATATTTCTATGGATTTCGTGCTTGGTTTGCCTACTTCTTCGCGTGGTTATTATAGCCTATTTGTTGTGGTTGATATATTCTCTAAAATAGCTCATTTCATTCCATGTAAGAAATCCAATGATTCTAAGCATGTGACTGAATTATTTTTTCATGAAGTTATTCGGTTACATGGAGTGCCTATCACTATTGTTAGTGATCGTGATGTTAAATTTTTGAGTTACTTTTGGAAGACCTCATTGGGTAAGTTAGGGACGAGACTCCTGTTTTCTACCACTGCTCATCCACAAATTGATGGACAAACTAAGGTAGTAAATCATACATTGGGTGCACTACTTCGTGCATCAATGCAAAAGAAGAAGAATAAACTGGAAAGCTTGTGTGCCTATTACTGAATTTGCATATAATCGTACAACTTACACAACTACTAATTTTTCTCCTTTTATTTTTAATGATCATTTGCCCCTTCTTATGAAAGAGCTCTGTCTTCCCTTCGCAACCTAAGCTCACACATACTTTCAAGGATATAAAAAGTTAATTCCACTTGCAACAATTTGCATCAATCCAGAAGTCAATCCTGTTAATGCGAACTTGGTTACAATAGGTAGCACGCAAGTTGTAGAAAATAATGAGTCAATTCCTACATTTTTTCAATGAAGTATCCCACAAATAATCCAAATAATGTGCATGCTTCTAGCAATAATCAATGGTATGTCATGCAATCCGAATTCATTAAAGAATAATTCAAACATGCGTGATTTACTCATGAATACTAAGTGATATATAATGCAATGGTCATGCAAGACATCTAGAATCATTCCAATCACAGATTCACAACACCATCATAACTTTTTCTCTCATGCCATGGACGTATAAGTTCACACAACCCATGCAATCGAACTCCATAATGTTTATCACATGTCCATGCATCAATCTTAATACCAAAATAAGATCCTACAAAACCTTCTATTCTGAAAAAGTTGAGTTCATCAAACTTTCTATTCTGGTGTAATCAAGTCAATTGATTACTTCACATTCATAATCTGCTCGATTATGTGGATGGCTCAATCTGCTGAACCACCTCTACACGACCCCTCAGATCCTACAAAACCTACTCAACCCCATCTTGATTGGGAAGTTATTGATAAGTGCCTATATTCATTACTAATTTCCTCATTGACTAATGAGGCACATGGAAAAATTGCGGGAAAGAAAATAGATAGAGATGTGTGGCAAACCATGAATTAAGCGCATCTGGGCACTGACTTCAACTTCGTGATGAACTGCAACAAATCCAGCAAGGGCAGTAATCGGCCAAAGACTTTGCATGTTGGTTGCTTAAGTTGACTTACCAGTTTGCAGCCCTTGGCTGGCCTGTCTCTCCGCTGGACTAGAACCACTGGTTCTTGCGTGGTCTTCGTCCCAATTTTGTCGCCTTCTCAGCCTACCTGTTATCGTAAGAACCATTATCTCCCATCCCTGACATAATTACCCGCACTGAAAATTTAACCGCTTTATATTATCGGACAAATTTCTACTGCGAGCCCTCCAAAAATTGCCTTTGCAGCTAAAGTTAAACCTGCCACCTCCACAAGGTCACTGTTTGGGTCAATTCCACCAACTGCTCCAACAACATCTCTTCAATCTTAAGCAGAGATGCCTGGATCAGTTGCTCATAAACAAATTTTCAACCATGCAACTACATGACCACCGTTCTTTGCTCTAGAATTTGATCCCCGTGGTGGTTGTAGCTCTCCACGCTGCCAAATATGTCAATTCCTGTGGAGCACGATACTAGTTTTTGAGATTTTTCGGACCAACCACTCAATCCACCTCGCTAACACCATGAAATGGCCTGACAATTCGTCATGGATTCCTTTATCTCAATGAAAGTAGGGCACGAATTAGGGATTTTGTGCAGTATTCTTGAGCAAATCGAAGTAGAAGACAGATTCATTTCTCATAAATTGGGCTGTTGTCTGGACTTGGTCCATTATATTATAGGATGCAGACGGCCGAACTTGGAAGTTTCTAGCTATGCGGGTTGTCACCTAGGCCTTTATTTATCCACCAGCCCAACAGTGTTGGATTTCCTTATCATGATCAGTTTGGGCCCACTTTTGGATCTCACAGTCCAAATCCAACTGATGGTCATGACGGGCTTCAAGGACCATTCTACCATATGCACTTCTCGTTGCCCTCTTGAACAAAATACTTGATCTTCAATCATTACCATGGTTCACAACATCAAATAGTCCCCCTCCTATTAGCAGTTTTCCTGGTCCACCAAATATTCCAAAGGAATCTCATACTGGTACATGGATACTAGTACCTCAGCCCATATGACCACTTCATCTCCGAATCTTGCTCAGGTTACTCCTTACACAAGTAAGGCTTGTGTTGTCATTGGTCATGGTAGTTCATTCACCATTAATCATGTTGGTAAGTCATTCACTATTTCCTTACCCTTGTAGTTCCTACACTCACTAAAATTTATTGCCCATTAGCAAACTGACATTTGATTTCTTTCTTGCTATCATATTTATTGATATCTGTTTTCTTATTCAGAGTCGTCGAACGAGACAGGTGATGGCCACCGAAAAATGTGATGGAGGACTTTATGTACTGGATAGCAGCATTCCAACATTTACCTTCTTGCTTTCAAATTGTCAACTTCGTAGTTCTTTTTCCATGTGGCATGCTTGTTTATGTCATACATCAACCACAACTGTATCTCTTTCAGGTCTTCAGGGTCATATTTTGCTCAGTACAACTCCTACTTCCCCTTGTATATGTGTTTCGTGTGAAATGGTTGAGTCATTGACTGCCTTTTGTACTAAATGAACAACGTGCTGCAAGATTATTAGTTTAATTCACTGTGATCTTTGGGGACTTCCTCCCACCTTATCTATACATGACTATTGTTATTATGTTATTTTTTTATGATCATATGCGTTTTACATGGTTTTATCCTTTGAAACATAAGTCTAATTTTTTTTAATACATTTTAACATTTTCATACTTTTGCAGAAAAATAGTATTCCACCACTATTCAAAATTACTAAAGTGATGGAGGTACTGAATTTATCAAACATCGTTTTTAAACATACCTTTCGCATAAATGGAATTCAGCACCAAATGTCTTGCCCTTATACTTTAGCAAAAAATGGCCACGTGGAACGCAAACATTGTCATATTACTGAAATGGGTCTTACCATTCTATTTCACTCTCAAACACCTCTCTCTTATTGGGTAGATGCATTCAGTACTACCATCTACATCATCAGCCAATTGCATCTTCTCTTCTATCAGGTAAGTCTCCATTTGAATTACTATATGACTCTTTCCCAAATTATGATCATTTTCATCCATTTGGTTGTCTTACCTTTTCTTGTTTACGTGATTATACTCCAATTAAATTTTCTTCTTGTAGTCTCCCCTGTGTTTTTTCTTGGTTATAATTCATCTCATAAATAATTTAAATGTCTTGATCTCACCTCATCACGACTATATATCTTGTGGCATGCTCACTTCGATGAAAACTGCTTTTCCTTTAATAAAGGCTCTACTTTGATTTCCCTATTGACTACTCTCAATATTTCAACCTTCTTCGAACCTCCTGATACTACTATAACATCTTCTATTCCACCCTCTGATCCTACCTTTACCCCCATCGACTCCTGTTGTACTCTTTGCCCATTACCTCCAGATCTTACTCTCATTCCTCCTATTACTCCACCTCCACACCATGAAAAAACACATTCCATCTCCTCCTCTTGAAGATACTTCTGAACCTTCTTCCACAGTATTCATACCTAGAGTTTTGGTTACCTCTCATACCATGATTATTCGTGCCAAGGCTGGAGTATTTTGTTCCCGCATTATTGCAAATTGTTGTACAGTTGCACCAGTAGGATTTCTCTCAACTCTCTTAGCATCTACTGAGCCTCGCGGCTTCTAGTATGCAATCAAAGACGCTACTTGGATATCTGTCATGGATGATGAAACTACAATACTCAACAAAAATCACACTTGGGATCCAGTTCCTCGACCTTTTGATGTCAATGTTGTTGGTTCTAAAATGGTATTTTGGAAAGAAAAAAAATCTTCTCGATGATTTTGTAGAACGCTTGAAGGCACAACTTGTTGCTCGCATTTTATTTAGATTCCTGGACTTGATTTCTTCAATACCTTCAGTTCGGCAATCAAGGCTACTACTTTTCACTTTCATATCTATTTCCACTCAAGAAACTTGGATCCAAAAATAAAGAATAGTTTTTGAGAGAGACTCTTTGTAAATACATCAGCTACTTGAAATTGAGAGGGAACGAACTGTGCGCATATAGTGCCTGCAAGCACTTGTTTGCGCACAAAGTGATAATCTAGTTTCACATGTTTCGCTCATTTGTGTGCCACAAGATTGGTACTTAGGAAGACTATACTTTTGTTATCACGGAGGAGTATGGGTAAATGTGATAATGGTATACCCAGATCATGAAGTAAAATGTTGAAGCCAAAGTACTTCTGCAGTAGTGTTAGTAAGTGCACGATATTTAGATTCACAGTTTTAATGTGATACAATAGGCTATTTATTTGCACTCCAAGAAATTAGGTTGTTGCCTATGAAAATGGCAAATCCATATGTAGATCGAGGAGTATTGAGGCAGTCTGCCCAATCAGCATCGGATCATGCAATAATAGAGCCATGATCCATAGAATAAGTGAATTGTAGACCCATCTAAAATGTTTCTTTCATATATCAAAGAATTCTCTTTACGGCCTTAAAGTGTCATTTAGTGGGGGCATGCATGTACTGACTAATAGAGTTCATTGCATAAGCTATATCTAGTCTAGTGATTGTAAGGTATTGAAGTGCGCCTACTAGGGAGCGATACTTTGTGAGATCAACAAGTAAATCACCATCTGAGGAGAGGTATTGGGAAACCACCATAGCAGTACTGACGGGTCGGCTATCAAGCAGTTTTGCACAAGTGAGAATATCATGAGCATACTTTAGCTTACTCAGGAAGAGTCCATCATCTGTATAGGTAGCTTCAAGTCCGAGAAAATAAGAAAGAGGTCCAAGATCCTTGAGAGTAAATTCAGTGTGAAGACGCTGAATAAATTGATCCAGTAGCGTAGTATTGTTGCCAGTGACAATGATATCGTCTACATAGAAAAATAAATAAATCTAAATAGCTTCACAAGTAAATATGAAGAGATCGTTGGAATAGTGACCTAGAACGCTAATCCTTATTGATGGTGCACTTGTTAGGTTCATGAACAAAATGTAATTATTACTTGAGTTTTATGTTTATGTGGATCATTTGGGTTGATGACTCAAATTGTGGAACTCCATAGAAATACTTGAAACCCTAAAACAAGTCCCTGGTCTTATGTCATTAACTCAGAACGTTAGATGACAATAAAGACTAGTTTGTGGATTAATGCATGATCATGTTTCACAGATTATTGATATGATATATCTATTTAATCACATAGATATATGTGTACGGGGTACACATTATTGGACACGACCAAATTTAGCCTACTATAAGGATTGTGTTAATGTCATCAGTAGGGTCAAATAGTATTAATTCTATTATTTGAGATATTCGTGATTCTAGATAACAAACGTATATCTTGTGAAATTATCAAAGGGTTCTTTTAACCAAGGGCTATAAAGGTAATTTTCATATATATGTGAGTCATGCTAGAAGTCATGAATAATCAATAGGATACATTCGTCTATCTCGATTTCCACAATATTGTTGATATACTGGCCCCTTGATGCAGTGGTTATTGTTAAGCATGCATTCATGATTATAAGATATTAACTTATAAAGAATTATTCACTGAGGATCAAGAAAAATTAATTAATGGTCAAGGATGATGCATTCCTACACTTGACATTAATTAAATG
>JAOWBN010174758.1:0-30410 GCA_028565015.1 Pinguicula moranensis
AGGGTGGACACTTGAACACCTCAAAGGAAGGAGCTTTCTTGCATGAATTAGTGATTCTACAAGAGGTAAACAAATTCATTCTCCCTTGTACCATCAAGTTGTGTAAATTAGCAAAGATCCTTGGTCAAAAGATCTCTGAAATTTTTGTTATTTATGCTTAACACACACTTATATTTACGCTTCCGCACGAATTTTGCATCATGACATGTAGTATAGCTTTCGGAGATCTTATAGCCATGAATGGGGATAAACTCACTGTTCATGGTGCTGCTCAGGCGAGAATACTGTTCATCGGAAATCGAACAAGGAGTTCCTTTGCTTGAGCTTTCTAAAGTTGACTAGCTACAAATGCATGGTTGAGAAGATTTGTAAGGATGAAGAAATACATAGGAAGAAATCTACTCTAGCCGAGTCTAATTTTATAAAGCATCAAAAACCTTTGTCAGAACCAATTTTTTTGGAGACTGATTGGATGATCCTCCACTTGATCCTGTGGTACATACATTCAGAGCTATAATGTTAAAGATAGGGACATGCAAGGAAAGAAAGCTACTACAACACAATACGAAGGATGTGAAAGGACTACAAGTTGATTGCTAATTCACAGGATGATCCATAGCTAACCTTTGACCGTGATCTTATATACTGGCCGACTAAATTACCACCCCTCCATTCAATACAGGGATAACTCTCCAAACATAATCGATCTATGTACCAATATCCTCATAAAAAGGTGAATAGATAAGTTGATAGCCATGAAGTTATGTTTGCTGAAAAATAGATAATGGCGATGAACTGACTGCTGAGATGCTTTGTGATCTACTATGAAGCTAGGGGAGCCATATACCAGTTCAACCTAAGCTATACTGGAGGGCTAGTATGTAGGTGGGGATAGATACAAAGATCACTCTCAAAGGTCAAGCTATAGGAGTTATCCTAGTGGATTAGGCTGATTAGGACAATTGTAAATATTTGTATCTTGTATTTCCTTCCTTCATTTTTGTACAAACTTTATTATTATTAATAGAATTTAGCTTATAACAAAAAGGGATCATGATAGCTCTGACCTAACTAATGTATTGTATTTGTTGCAAGACTTCACTCCAAAGGTGACAGAGGAGGACATGTACACCTTTGAAGGTAACAACAATGGAAACTATATAGTGTAGGCAACATACAACAAAATCTTTGAGGCATCACCAGATGTATTTACAACTGAGGAAACAGTCAAGCTTAAATGTCCCTGGAATTGTTTCCCACAAAAGAAAACAATTATCCTAGCTTGGAAGGTAATACAAGATGCCCTACCAACAAAGCTATCCCTACAAAGGCGACACATCATACTTGAAGGGCAAAAGCTTACTTGCCCACTGTGTCACACAGAGCTGGAGAATTCATATCACCTCTTCAGATCCCATACAACCATTGTATGTCTGGAAGGAAATAGAAATGGTTGCTCAGACAAAGATTGGAAACTCTCATTGATTAGCATGCTCCAACTCTACAGGTATTCATGGATGCAAGGCCATTAGGAGTTAACATGATGGATGGAAATCAATATGGTTAGCCATGATTTGGCAACTATGAAAGGCCAGAAACAGCTCTCACTTTCAAGGGTTGGAGATAAACACACAGAACACAATACACTCAATTTAGAGAAGTACTTGGCTATGGATAAGAGCAAGGAGAACAAAAAGGAGTTTCCCCTATTCTTTGTCAGATAGGTTAGTTCAACCATCTAGCTGCCTACATTTCAATGAATGATGAGTAGTGGAAGTTGAGGAGTGCTATCAGCAGGGTTGTTCTAGCCCATGGATTGTGGTCATTATACAACCTTATCCGCCTCTCTTAATCAATATATGGCTTCAACAGTAGTGCTCAAATGACTTGTGTACCAATCCTCAATATCGATAAGGTGATAGTTATGACCTTGAGCTTGAACTGCATTGAAACATTTTAGCTGATATGTTGATGATCATGATCCAATTGCTGAGTTGTGTACCACATTCCAGTAATTAGAATCTGATATGTTGACAAATAGGAAGCATGGGAGTCATATACTAGCAATACCCTTAAGCTAAGAATCAGAGAGGGAAGGGAAAGCAAAAACCACAAGACGTGGGAAGGACAACTCTGCGGAGAAGCATCACCTCTACACACTGTTGGTCTATGTAAATATTAGTTTCTACTTAGTTTTTCTTTTGTTTTCTAACATAGATCTATGTTTATTTATATGTACTATTTTTAATTATTATTTTTAATGAAATTTGGCATAACAAAAAAAGGATTGTAGATTTAGAATTTACGGAATTTTATAGGCTTAGATGGTGAACCAAACAATCTATACTTAGGGCGTCCTCCATCCTTATGGTTTCCCAAATAACCAACACTTACAGGAGTCTCCCATTCTTACGGCTCCTCAATAATCTAAGGTCTGGGTTTTTGCCATACTTATGGTTCCCTTCGGGAGGTCTGCCATCCTTACGCCATTCTTAGGATTTGCATGGTAGAACATCCCGTTCGATTCACTGTGTGAGTGAGGGAAACTAGAACTCGTACCTTCTTGACATAAGGAAACCTAGACTCTCTCCTATATTCTAAGCTAGTTCTCATAGTTAGTAGCCCTTTAGCTATTAGATAATCAACCAACCAATCATCATTTACTCGCTTTCATTTTTTTTAATAGATAAGCAATTATGTTAACAAACTCAAAGTTTAAAAGGACCGAAATCCTTGAGAGATTCAACCTCGTGGTGAGCTCATTGGTATTACACTGATTTATACACTTGTGAGTATTACTTTGACACACACATCATATATTTTTTTGAATGTTAATCATTGTCTATCATTTTTTGTACTGTTTTAGGTTGCATAATGTTATTATTAATGTGATGGCAGGTACATGAATGGAGAAGGATTCCTAACACCATACAAGTCTACCTGTTAACATATGCAAGAATGGGGACTTGGTCCTAAGAAGCCCTAGGTTTAACAAGAATATTTCAACATATGACATGCCACTATGAGGAATGCCATCGACAGGACATTTAGAATCCTGAAGAAGAGGGGGGCCGTTGTCAGGAGCCCAACCTTCCAAACTTGTTCCACATAGAACACCTTCTTTATCACATGTTACTAACTCCACAACTACATCCTTATGGAGACTCCTAATGACCTCCTACTTGTTTTCGGAAATTTGATTGAAGATGTGACTTATTTGAGCCACAAGGAGGTGGACTACATTCCAAATGTGCAGTCGTCTTTAGCTTGGAACGTGAAAATGGATGACATGGTTATGGCCATGTGTGATGCGTATAGGGTTGCCTCCTCTCCCACATAAGCATAGACTAGATTATTCTAATTTGTGTGACAGTCTCCATTTGTTTGAACATATTATGATGTTTCCCAACATTGGGTGGCCTTATGATTTGCTGATTTTCTAATATTGAGTTGTTGATTTGCTATTTTTTTTACCTATAATGACATGATGTTATATCTATTTTTTTGTGGAAAGTCAGAAATTGTCTTTTAGAATTTGGTATCGTCAGCATGATGGCATACACAATAACACAATCTGCATAGAAAGTTTAAAGGGATACCGAGATGTTAGTGACTTCGAGCACAATTCAGTTGATGATGCACTTGTTAGTTTCATGTATACTGAATGATGTATATCACTTTGTTACTTGAGTTTTGTACATATTTTGAATCACTTGGGTTGAGGACTCGAATTGTGAAACTCCATGAATTAATCAAAACTCTAAATTAGTCCCTAGTTTCAAGTCATTAGCAAAGGAACAACTAGATGACTATATGGACTAGCATGTGGATTAATGCATGATCATGTTTCATAGATCATTGATATGAGATATCTATTTAATCACATGGAATATGAATGTATGGGGTACATAAGTATTGGACTTGACCTATATTGACTTGCTGTATGGATTGTGTTTGTATCATCAACAAAGTCATTTAGTATTAATTAAGTTATCTAGGATATTCATAATTTTGAGTGATGAATGTGTATTATGTGGGGGTTATTAAACGCTCATTTTAACCTAGAAGTTATGAAAGTAAGTTTTTCGAATATGCACGTTTCATGCTGGAAGTTATGGAATATCAAGATGATACTTTTGTCCATCTCATCGCGGATGAGATTATTAATATCCCTGGGCCCCTTTATGCAGTAATAAGTGTTACATATGCATTAGTGATTATGGGATAGTCACATATTAATAAGTATGTACTGGATCAAGAAAGTAATTAATGGTTAAGGATGATACATTCTTACGCTTGACATTAATTATTGGTTATTAAGTGATGAAATAATTAATACTAAATGGGATTAAAGAATCACGATTTGTCCATATTAGATCGGATATAATGCATTGCTAGATGCTGCTTATGATTTATAGATTAATGAGATTAATTTATTACTGAACTGGATATGAATCATATTGGATCGCTCCATTTGATGAACTGAAGTATAAAGAATTAACTATGTGAGATATGATTAATTTTATGAATGGATAGAGATCGGGATGAGTCAAACTAATTAGGATTAATTAATTTAATAACCCGGATACAAGAAAAAATTGATCCCCGATTGGACCAACTCAATTTATGACTATTAGGCTCAATTTAATCGAGCCCAGTGCGTGGAGGACGAAGAATGGGCTCGAATTAATTCCATAACAACTTAAATAAATCTAATTTGGCCCAATGGCCCAATGGCCCAATGGCCCAATGACTTAAACCAAACTTTTCGTGTAATGAGATTTTATGGACAAGAGAGAAATCACGTTTTTGTCTTCATCTTCAAACGAACGAACTGATCCATTCAGAACTTCCATTCCGACACTGTGGTCGCCGAAAATTGTGATCTATCAGTCACGCTTCAGGTCTCCGGGGATTGAACACATAGAGAGTCTCCTATTTTGGTGACTTTTGTGATCCACGGGATCTAACAAAATGCACGGGTAGTCTTAGATTCCGGTGAATTCGAGGTTAGTCCGGCTAAATCCTTTATCAAGAGCATGAATACACGTGTTTACATGGGTTTTTATTTCGAGTTTGGTTCGAATTTGAATGTTTCCAAAATTTTCAAAATTGCACTTGAAACCCAACAATGTCTACTTAGAAACCACGAACCTTCTGGTGTTTATTGCCAAAGTGAAGAACCTGGATAACTTCAAGAAATTTTTGCTTATTAGCCTATGTTCTATGATTTACAAAATACTTGCTGAAGTCTTGGTGCATAGACTATCAAGTTTCATCAAGAAGTTGATCGTAAAGGAACAATGTGCTTTTGTTCAAGAGCGTAGCATATTTGATCTAATTATCCTGGCACAAGAGCTAACCCAAAGCATAAACAATAAAAATCCAAGAGGGTGTGTCATGGTAAAGTTTGATATGACCAAGGCATATGGCAAAGTTTGGTGGTCATTCCTATAGCAGGCTTTATTAGCTAAATATTTCAACTAGGCGACTTGCAATATTGTAATGAGATGTGTCAGAGAACAGTGGTTTTCAATTCACATGAATGAGACGGCAATAGGCTTTTTCCCATCTAGCCAATTACTTTGACAAGGGAATCTACTCTCTCCAAACCTATTTATTCTCATGCAAGATACATTATCTAGGTTGATCTATCGGGAATTCAGAAAGGGATCAATCAAACACTTTTGGCAACCAATTGGAAGCTATGGAATCTCGCACTTGATATATACAGATGACATTCTACTGTTTCTAAGTGGTGACAGAAGGTCGATGCAAGGCCTGATGAGATTATTGTAGGAATACTGCTCCGAGTCAGACCAAAAAATGAATAAGGCTAAATCCTCTATATTCATTTATTAAATTACAGTGCTTTTATTTAATGAAGTTGCTGGAACTCAATACATTAAATGACGCAATGCATATTGGGTCGCAACGGAAATAGCCTCTTTGCATACTTACAAGGGTAAAGCCGCGTACATCTGACCCCCCAGACCCCAACCTAGTTGGGAATATACTGGGTACGTTGTTGTTGTTGTCCTCTATATTCATATATAACAAAATCACTAACTTAAAACGGAAGATTTTGCAAATGACATGATACAGGACAGGACAGTTTCCCACAACATACCTTGGAGCTCTACTTTTTACAGGAAGAATCACTAGAATAGTGCTAGAGTCTCTATTAGAAATAATCATCAACAAGGTAGCTGGATGGAAAGCTAAGATACTATTGCAGGCGGGAAGGATAACTCTAATCAAACATGTTTTGTTGAGCATCCCCTTGCACACATTATTCGTCATGAGAATCCCCCAGTATATACGAAAGAAAGTAAGACAAAGGATAGCAAACTTCCTATGGGAAGCAGAACAATGAAAGAATAAACTACATTGGAGAGCATGGAAGAGAATTTATAAACCAGTGAAAGAGAGTGTTTTGGAATTAGAGATATCAGGTAAATACAAAGGCGATGTCCATGAAACTATGTTTCAAACTTTTGGCAGAAAACAACCTATGGTGCAACTTCTTGAGGGTAAAATACACCAGAAGAGAACATATTATAACCCGAGCATTAAAGGAATGGACTCTCAGTTATGGAATTATGCAATGTGATGTGAATTTTTGTAAGAGAATACAAACATAAAGTTGGGAACTTATTCCTTGCATAAACATAAGCGAAATTCAAAATAAATAAAAAGGATAGGGTGTGCAACCCCTAGCCAACTATCACGCTAGAAACGAATGTAAACTAGAGGCTTAATTGAACGCTTACCCAAGGATCTACTCTATGATGAATACATAAATCATACAGCTAATCTTTACATGAATCCTAAGATGCATATAACCTAGTTTTCTTCATAATATGAATTTACAAATAAATCTCTTACAAGTTCATAACATAAAAATTAATAATGGGTTTGGTATAAATCTCGACCATACATGCCTTTATATAGGCAAAGAAGTTGCCTAGGACTAGAACTCTATTTCCTAGGTTTTAGATTATCCAAAACAAACTAAACTCTATCTAAACTAGATTTAAGAATATTCAAAGCAAACTAAACTCTATTTAAACTGGATTTTTAAAAATTATAAAACTAAATAATTAGAATCCTTTTAAAATAATATAAATAATAAATGGTATTCGACTCGTCTCTCCCTGCGGGTCATGACCCCCCTTGATATTGCAAGCGTCTATGCATTCTTCTCCCGGATGAGACTTCTTTGGTTGGTAGAGTCCAACTGGTGATGGATTCCTCGGAATGGGAGAGTTCACCTTGGGTAGGACTCCTCTGTACGGTAGAGTCCAACTTGGGTAGAACTCTTTGGGATGACTCGGAAATAGAGAGTCCAACTTAGGCAGGACTTCTCTGAATGGGAGAGTCCAACTTGGGTAGGAGTCTTTGGAACAATAGAGTCCAACTAGGAAATGATTCCTTAAGAAGGTACAATACAACTATTTTAAACCATGTAAGAATTCAAAAACGTCTCAAGAGAAGGCATATTCTAACTACTTTAAACCATGCAAAAATCTAAATGCGTCTCGAGCTACGAACATTCACATCATTCCCTCCCTCCGGGGAAGGATTTGTCCTCGAATCCAAATCTTCATGAGTTAGAATCTTCTCCATAAGCTTGTAACAATATGGTAGTTCCTGTAAACAATCGTATCATACCCCATTTCTTGGGAAAAAATCATCCTTGAATCTTAACCTTGTGATTGATCTTCTCCAATAAAAAATAAGGAACATTCACATAGGAATTGCTCAAAACAGAACACGAGACCATTGCAAACCTGAAAACTGATCCATTTTCAAAACTATCTTATTCCAAGTCCGAATAAAAAACCGTACTTGCAATGACCACTTGTGCAACATCAAGGTCAGATGTCCCTTGAAAGGTTCTCGTACAATCCCATCGTGATGGCACTACCTTCAAGCTTTTCATGGGTCCTATACAAACCAAACAAGGTGATCTGATTTGTGTAGCCTCGCTTGGTAAAGAGAAGTTGGATCTTTTCCATGTTTTCCTCACTTGAAGATTCACCAATAGGAGCTACCACGATGTCAGCTGGAGAACTCAAATCTTCTTTTGCTTTCTCAACAATAAATGAAACCTCTTGTGATACAACTTCTTCTTTACTTGAATTGGTCAATTTGGTGTTCACAATCTGATTTTTCTCATTCGAATATGCCAGATCCGTCGCTAGAGATTGATTCTCAGCAAGCTGTCCGTTGGACGCGACTAGGATAAGGGCGCTTGGATAGCTCTCCTCAATCTCATCCTCACTGTATATATCTCTCCCATTGGTCACCTTCAAAACACGTTTGTTAGGATACAAGGCAGCCATATGTCTGAACCCTTGGCACTTACAACATCTAATCTTTGAACTAGAACCTCTAAAAGTTGGTGAATGGGCCTCTTGGCCAAGGGTGACTCTTTTGCAACATTATGAAAATTATTTCGAGGTGGGATAGGGTTCAAATTATGAAATTTTACCTTCAGATAAGATTTTAAAGGATCCTTTCTAGGTCATTGGTTCACTCCTCCTTTTGCATAAACAATGGATTTCACTCGATTAGCAACTGATTCCCATAATTTCTACTTGATCGCCTCTGCACAGGACACCAATTCCTCAATGTTGTGATAGTGAGGGGATTACCTCTCCAATTGGTGCTGAATATTCTGATTGAGATCATAGGTGAATCTAGCATTTGCTTACTCAACATGTTCTTCTACTCCTGCCATCAATTTCAAGGATAGCATCTCATGATATTATTCAATAACTGATCGATTACCTTGGCGTAGATTTGACAGCTGCCTTCTCAACTGACGAACATAGGAATTTGGAACATAAGCTTTCTTCATCTAAATCATAAGGGTGGCCCAAGTCTCAATCGATGGCTCCATATCTCAAACCCTATTCTGCTTCAAATTTATTCACCATGTATAAGCATATCCATTGAATTTGAAGTAGCCAATCTTACCTTAGTTTGTTCGGAAAACTGATGAAGCTAAAAGATGTGCTCTGTGTGATCGTTCCACGCTAAGAATACCTCGGGGTCATGCTTGCATTAACTTAAGGATGGATGGCTTGATATTTTTCAAAGAATCATTGTCTTCAACTCCAACTCGCCCACACAACCCACTACATCGATCCCAGGGTAGATTAGCATTGTCAACATTCGGCCTCAGGTGGGCATCAACTTGCCTCTGGTTTCTAACCACCAGCTGAGTTATCACACGACTCAATTCAGTGGTCAATCATTTTTTTTGGGATCGCAGGGTATCCAGGACCACAAACGATCCTGACTAATCCCCGAGGTGGATCAACAACGCCCACAATCAATATACAATTGAAATGCGAATCTTTCAATCCAATGACGTGGCTCTGATGTATTGTATACAGCGGGAAATCCGCATTCGTTCCAGCAAGGATTAGAACGCGAGACCTCTAGGAAAGCCTTGATGGTCTCGGTCTTTACCACTGAGACAACCCGTCATTGATGCAATGATTGGTCAATCATTGCAACAAACTGTCCAACCGTTCTTCCCAAAGCAAACAAACTGATACGATACCTAGATTGTGAATGAACAAGAGAATAGTATGTTTCAAAAAAAATAACTTACCATCGAACTGTTAGAATTTGATCTATGTCGGTCATAATACAACCTGATAAGTCATCTAACTCTGGATAAAATTTCAGATTGATCCAAACATGTTTAGACCTCCAATCATCAACAAAACCAAGACTGGGCATTGGTGCAAATAGTAGATCGTGAATGAATAAAAAAAGTAGTTTATTCTAAAACCAATACCTCACAATCAAATTGTTTAAATATGATCTCCTTTGGTCAGAAAGACGCTCGATGAGTCCTCTGACTCCAATTAAATGTTCATATCGATCCAGCCATATTTGTACATCCTATCGTCAGAAATTACAAAACTGCATTGTATTATAAGTACTCACAATTGGACCATCAATTTTTTCGATTGCACAATAAACAACAAAGCACAATAGAAACAAGATTTAGTAAGAACTCACATCCCAAATATACCCAAAAATTCACTCAAAACCCAATATCTCTAAAAACAAAGTTTAGAATATGAGTAAGGGGATCGATTTACTTAATGTTACTCTATATCTGTTCTTCAAATTATAATTCACGTGCAATGAGAACTAGTATGCAAAGAGCTACTAATGGATGAGCATCATACAAGAAACACGATCAGCAAGGCACTACAGATGACTCCAGAAACAAACAACTCAATGCAAATCAGGATGCAATTTAATGCCAAACACCCAAAAAATCATGAAAATAACTCAGAAAAATACACATTTTACTCTTGGGAAGGAACACAAGGGATTCTCGACTAACGAAAAATTTTCTCAATTTTTTTCCGAATATTTTTTGAATGAAACAATATATACATTTATTATAAAAATCTTGTGTCTAGAATAACTCTATAAGAACTCAAAAACTTAAAACATAATAAAAAAAAGACCCCTAAGTCCTTACAGATGAATCACGAGACAAACTCCTGACGGGTTTTTGGACTGAAAGTGGCAGATTTTTTTTTGGAACAGATTTGAAAAATCAGATAAAAATTTAGGATTCTCAATGTAGAAAAGGAATTTCAAAATTTTACAACAAGAATAATTTTAACCTCGCTCTTATGGATAGGGCGTGCAACCCAAGAAAAGTTACACGAAATAGAAAAGATAAAAGAAATGTGTTATGCCATAGAAATTCAATTAAACGTAGAATACCAACCCCTAGTCAACTACTAAATTATAAACGAATGTAAACAAGAGGCTTAATCGAACGCCTACCCGAAAATCTACTATATGATCAACATTTACAAAAAAAAAATGCATCTTCTGCATCTATCAGCTTGTATTTTTTTGGATTTATTGTTAGTGCACAAGGCATACAGGTTGACTTAGAGAAGGTACGCCATTCAAGAATGTTCAAGACCCACCAATGTTGGAAATGTAAGGAGCTTCCATTGACTTGCTAGTTTCTACCGGCGGTTTGGGAATGACTTAAATTGGGAGACATGTAAGAACAGGTGTTTCTGGTACTCAAAGAAAAGCTAACAAATGCACCTCTCCTATCATTACCTAACTTTCCTAAAATGTTTGAAATTGAATGTGTGGCATCAGCATTGCCCTTAAGCAACAAGGTCGACCAATTACTCACTTCACCAAAAAATTGAATAGGGTGACTCTCAACTATCCGATTTATGACAAAGAACTTTATGCACTAGTCCGAGTATTGGAGACATGGCAAGATTATCTATGGCCCAAAGAGTTTGGATTCACACCGACCCTGACTCCTTGAAACATCTAAAGGGTCAACACAAACTAAATAAGAGGCATGGTTTAATCTCTACTCTATACAAGTTCATTAAGACAGTACCCCTATCATCATTTACAAACATTGTAAGAAAAAATAGTTGTTGAGGCCCTATCTTGCAATTATTCTTTAATCTCTACTCTAGATGCAAAAAAGCTTGGTTTTACGCATATTAAAGGCTTATACATTGATGATCCTGCCTGTGCAAGCACTGCATGTGGCAAGTTTTTTCGGCATGATGTTTTTTTGTCTCATGCCAATAAGCTTTGTAAACCTAAATGCTCTTTAAAAGATTTGCTCGTGCAGGAATCCCATGGAGGTGTGTTAATGTGACATTTTGGCATCGCTAAGACCCTAGACACTTTGTAGGAACATTTTTTGGACCCGCATGAAATGAGATATTGAACAGACTTGTAGCTGATGCATCACTTGTAAACAAGCCAAGTCCAAAGTGCAAAACAACAGTTTGTATCTCCTTTTACCTATTATTAGTGAGCCTTGGGTTGATATTTTAATGGATTTTGTGTTGGGATTACCTAGGTTTATACGTGGCATGGACACAATATTTTTGATTGTGGATAGGTTTTCAAATGGCACATTGATGGCTGGTTTTTCCAGTGTCGTGGCTAGAAAAATGCCTTAAAAGTACCCAAAGTTGTACTACACAAGTTAGGGGATAGAAAGTGCAGAGATCATGGTCGAATCCACAGAGAAAGGTAGTGAATTCTGCACTGCTCTAGCCTTGATTTTGTTGCTGTTAAAACTCAAAACTGATGAGGGGTTTTGATCAATAAAATACTGAAAGTATAACTAATGAACTAAGGATGAAATTTAGATGAAATATGAAGAAAGGAACACACTTCTGCTAACGTTAAATCCATGAGATCATGCCATAAAACAATTTGGATCATAGGTGCACTTATTTGTTTTTCAATGACACTTAATGTATGGTTTTTAAACCACAGCTTCTCTTCTTTAGGTACTAAATCCTTAACAAGGTAATTAACACATTTACTCCATAATCATAGCCATATTAAGATCAATGAAACCTCATTAAGTGTGTGAATCTAAGAGCTCTAACCGAAACTCATTCCTCTACACATATGATTTTAGTTACTCTTTTAAAAAAAATAGACTAACCGCCCTATTTGATTGAATAAGTTTCTATCTTATAAGGCTTATATGAACTAACCATTTCTCTAAGTCCCTAGTAGTTGTTTATCAATTTAGATGGCCAATCTAAAACAACAAAAACAAAAACATGCACAAGTGTTTCTACAAACTAAAAATCAATACCAATGTGTTATTTTTCTGAATTTACACCTCACCAACTTGTTTAGGCATTCTCAGGACATCAGATCAGTATAAGAATGAGAGTTCTAGCCGAGCATAACTTAGAGCCACAACAAGATTTCAGCAAACAATATCATGGAAGCAATCTACTCCACTTTGGTGCAGAGATTCTGCACTTTGTGTTTCTGATTTTTTCTGAAGGTAAGTACACGTTTTTTTTCCTAGCTCGACCTCTACTCTCCCCTCCTTCTATACTTATCACCCCTGTACTTTATACACAACAAGCTTACTCAAAAATAGATAAGATAAGATAGTAACAAATCCCTTGAAAGTAAGGATGCCATGGAAGTTGTTTGCTGGCAATTTTTGACCAAATCTCCCTCTTGATTTCTCTTGGACGTAGCTTGTATGGACTAGATCAAAATGACTCTATTAAATTCCAATGCTTCCATTTAGTGAAGTTGATGGAACTCAATACATCAAATGACACAATTCATATTGGGTCACGATGGAAATGGCTTCTTTGTATAATTACAAAGGTAAGGACGCGTACATTTAGCCCCCCAGACCCCAACTTAGTTGGGAATATACTGGGTATGTTGTGAGTGAGTTTCTAGTAGCACGTGCAAGGAAACACTTGAAAACTTAAACGGAAATCGATATTTCTAGCAAGACAACCAAACTGCCAAAACTATTTTTTTTTTACAACTCTGCAGGCTGGTCGAGTTGGCTACTTTCCGCATTTTTCCTGAGCACATGGTCTGATGAAATCCATGTATTAGAGCTTCAGAGGTACCTGAGATGCATGTGAACGTTTGACTTCAGGTAGATCATGATAAATCACTCTAAATAACTCTGCTACTACATTTTCTATTTTTTCTGCAACTGAACTTGTTGCTGCTATTTTTCAACTTCTGATCATGATCAACTAGGTTTAGAAAATCAGCAACTGAGTGAGAATGACCCTGAGTTTGTGTTCTTGATCATAGGATTCAACAAGAGCAAGTTATCTTCTTGGTCTTTGAAGCATGAACAAGTGATTTCCATCTTATTTCTTCTTGTCGTTGTTGCATCTTGTTCTTCTTGAAGCTTTAGATTGACCGTGACAGCCTTGATTAGGTGGTAATGCAGCATTTTTAGCTGAATTCTCTGAACCATACAAGGGTGTAACAATTCTATCTAAAATATTACATAATAAAGAGATAAATGCAACAATTCATGCATCATTAGCATGCTTCAAAAGTACTCTATCACACATTTTATTCCATGCTATAAAACAGATGATGCATCACATACGGCAGATTTGTTTTTTTAGAGAGGTTAGACTACATGGTATGCCTTGAACTATTGTGTTGGATAGAGATGCTAAGTTTTTGAGTTAATTTTGGAAAACCCTGTGGTGTAAATTGGGAACCAAACTTCTACTTTCTACTACTTGTCATCCGCAGATTGATGGAAAAACAGAGGTACTCAATAGAACTTTGTCCAACTTTTTCTGAGGTATATGTAAAAAGAACATCAATACATGGGAAGATTGCTCTCCACACCTAGAGTTTGCTTATAATCGTGTTGTTCATTTTGCTACTCAGTTTTCACCCTTTGAAATTGTTTATGGTTTTAATCTTTTGACTCCATTACCTGTTGTTGAACACGTCATTTTGGACGAGAAACAAAGGCCGACATTGACCAATAGGTCCACGAGAAGGCCAAACTTAACGTAGAAAGGCAAACCAAATAGTATATCTAACAAGCCAATAAGGGGCGACACAAGTTGATGTTTGAATTGGGGGATTGGGTTTGGTTACACATGCACAAGGAACGCTTTCCTAAATGTCATCGATCTAAATTGTTGCCTTGCGGGGATGGACCTTTCCAAGTTATGAAGCGCATCAATAATAAAACCTACAAACTGGTAGGTTTGTCCAGCAATGGCAGTGATGACATGTTTTCCACCATTGCCACCGTTACTGCTGGTGGTGGCGGTGGTAGTCCCAAAACTCATCACCGCTATGAAAATGGTGGTGGAAAAATAGCCACCACCGTTACCACCGTTAAAAAAATAATTTTTATCCATTAATTTATGCTTAGTAATTGATACTTATAACTAAATAAATTAGGTAAATTATAATGAGAGATTAGGAATTAAATTAGGTCAATTAACTTTGTGCTAATTAATTACGTGTTTTTTTGTGGTAATTTAGTTAAGTATTTCTGGTAAACAAACTCCTAGATAAATTATAATTAGATAGAATAGGAATTAAATTATGTCAATTAATTTCTTGCTAATAAATTAGATAATCTTTTTGATAATTTAGTTAAATATTTTTGGTAAAAAACTCCTAATTTAGATATATTATAATTAAATAGACTAGGAAATAAATTATGTCAATTAATTCGGTGCTAATTAATTAAATAAGTTTTTTAGTAATTTAACTAAATATTGTTGATAAACAAACTCATAATTTAGGTAAATTATAATTAGATAAATTATAATTTGATAAACTGTGAGTTTAATTAGGTCAATTAATTTTGCGCTAATTAATTAGGTAATTTTTTGGTAAATGAATTCTTAGTTTAGGTGAATTATAATTAGATAGACTTGTTATTAAATTATGTAAATTTAATTAGGTTGTTTTTTTGTTAATTTATTTAAATATTTTTGATATATGGACTCCTAATTTGAGCAAATTATAATTAGATAAATTAGGTAAATTACAATTCGATAGCTTGGAATTGAATTAGGTCAATTGAGTTTGTGCTAATTAATTAGATAATTTTTTGGTTTGTTAATTATAATAGGTAAATTATAATTAGATAATTAGGTAAATTTTAATTAGATAGACTACGAATTAAAGTAAGTCAATTATTTTGTGCTAATTAATTAGGTAATATTTTTGGTAATTTAGTTAAATATTTTTGGTAAGCATACTCCTAATTTAGGTATTATAATTAGATAACTAGTTATGATGTTTCCATCATGTTATGTCTTCTTCTCGTCTGGCTTTCTCTTTATTTTTGTAAATGAACGTAATAATGGCTGATGGCCAAATCAATTTGGAGGTGTTGGGGATTCGGGGGGTCAATTTTTACTTCATTTTTTAAAAAATTAACAATGGCAGTGATTTTTTTCTTTATCGCTACCACCGACATTGTTATTCATTGGTGGTAGGGGATAGCGGTAGCAGAGGCCACAACCCCATCCGCTACCATATTGATATGGTAGCAAATAGCGGAGGCTGCTACCATTGTTAGAAAAGGAATTTGCCGGTGAGTACAATGTGAGTGCTACCTTTAATATCTCTTATTTGAGCCCGTTTGGTGTAGGTTCAGATATGAGGGCAAATCATTTTCAAGAGGGGAATGATGCACAAATAGGTTTGACTAAAGCAGCACACGTTCAAGTTTTCACCGGACGCATCACCTGGGCCTGCTGAACATGCTCATACAAGATGTTTGGGCTCAAAATGGAGCAAGACCCACTGAAGGAGGCCCAAAAGGCTTTCTTCATTTAACTATAGCATAAAGAAGATATCATTGGCAGAAAATGCGGAATTGCAAAGGGAGCAATTGCAAAAGACTGTGGACTATTATGGGAACATGGCAAGTGCTTCAGAAAAAAGAGGAAGTGACTCGGCGCAAGCAATAACGAGCCGCTAAAGTAGCTAAGCAATCATCACATTCAATATTAGTTAAAGAGATTGCATGTTTAACTTGAAAGTATAATGCATGGCTTAAGACAAAGCATGATGCAAAAACAATACTAAATTAGGGAATGAAATAGATATGCAATCAAATGCACCTATAAAAGAGTTACTACTTATAATGGAACAACTATGGATAGAGATCCTCGTAATGATACATAGAGACCCAATTGGTTTGTGGTGTTTGTGTGGGGATTTTAATTTGGTTCGGAATGTGAATGAAAGAAAACCTCTACTTGATAGTCTTACAAATGAGATAAAAGAATTTGATCTCTTTGTAAGGCAAACAAATTTAGTAGTTATACCACTACAAAGGCGCCAATTCACTAGGACAAATGAACAATAGACCTCTGCGAGCATACTAGATAGATTCCTCCTCTCCTCTGAGTGGATACTTACATGGCCGAATCTACACCAGATGGCGTTGCAAAAACAAACTTCAAACCATAGGCCAATTTTGCTTAAGTAAGATGTTATTGACAGGGACTTACCCTATTCCGAACATGGAATTGTTGGAATGAACATAAGGATTTTAAATCATTTATCAAAACAACATGGAAAACTGACAATAATCCGGGTAGACGTGGATATAACTTATGCACAAAGCAAAGCTCAGGAACTTGGTAAAGGCATTGAAAGGATGGAATAAAGAAGTTTTTGGTTATGTAATTAGGGAATACTATTGAGGGAAAAAAATGATCTATATTGTAATGCGAGGAGAAAACAAAAGTGCATCCTCTAACAAAATTGGAGCACAAAAAAGGAATATAAAAAGGAGTTACAAATTCTACTACATAGACAGGATAAAATCTTGACCACAAATCTAAAGCTACCTAGTTAAAGGAAGGGGAAGGTAATACAAAATATTATCATGCTCCAATTAAAAAAAACGGCAAAGAAATGAATTAAGAGGACTGAAACTAAATGGCCATTGGATAGAAGATATAAGTGAAGTAAAGACAAGAATCAGAGAGCATTTCAAAAGACACTACTCTATGGACTACCAAGACCGAATATACCTAGTTGTACCTGCCCAACATAGGATAAATAATGAGGATAATGAGAGATTGATAAACCATTTACAAAGTAGGAAATTTGGGAAATGGTTTGGTCATGTGCATCACATAAGAGTCTAGGGCCGGATTAAGTAAATTTTTACTTTATAAAATGTCACTAGAAGGTGATAAAAAAAGACTTCATTGAATTATACGACAGTTCAATGAAAATGGTAAATTAATAAAAGGAAATAATTTTACCCATATTGTACTTGTATAGAAAATAGGCAGTCCGGAGAGAATTGAACACTATAGGCCTATATTACTAGTACGATGTGCATATAAAGAACTAACAAACAGACTGAGGATGGTGATGTCTAAAATTATCTCCCCATACCAGATGGGATTCATTAAAGGCAGACAAATCATGGATGGAGTAGTGATTGCAAATGAGGTAATTGAAGAGGCAAAAAGGAACAAGTGTAAAGCGATACTATTTAAAGTGGACTTTGAAAAAGCTTTTGACTCAGTAGATTGGGGTTACCTACGGAAAATGCTAGAAAAGTTCGATTTTAGTGAGAAATGGCTGACATCAATACAAGAATGCATAATATCAGTAACAGCCATTGTGTTGGTTAATGGTAGTCAATCAGGAGAATTTTCTATGCAGAAAGAACTAAGGCAATGAGACTCATTGTCACCTTCCTATTCCTCATTGCAATTGAAGGTCTACACGTGATGATAGAAAGAGCAACCAACATTAATAAATGGACTCCGTTGTACCTAGGGAAACTAAAAATACCAATGTCTCACCTATAGTATGGCATATGATACATTACTCTTCTGTGATGAAAGTAAAGAAAGTATACAACCATGAATAGTATTATGAGATTATTTGAAATGACCTCAGGATTAAAAGTTATTTTTTCAAAAGTTGCCAAAAGGGAGTAAATATACCAAGTCTGGAACTACAAGATTGTGCTAATGATCTAAACTGCTTAACAGCTAAACTCCCTCAAATGTATCTTGGTTTACCTCTAGGGGCAAATCCATGGAGGAAAGTCGAATGAAAACTAGTGATAAAAAGAATAAAAAGTAGAATTAAGAGTTAGAAAAATATCTATCTTGCATTAGGAAAATGTGCTAATAATTATATATATAATTATTGCATTAATATAAAATCCTGAAACCCAGGAGTCAGCTTACATCATAGTATAAAGGATCATCCTTTGCCTCACTATCATCTGGCCTATTACACAAACTGCCATAATCTCTTTTAAGTTACTCTAATGTTTGGCAATCCCCATTTTTCTTATCTGATCATCCCTTTGATGGTTTTTGGAAGACCTTGCGTTTGAAACAAAATTTGATTTCTACCATGTGCGCCCTATTTTGCAAGAATGTCTGCAATTCCGTTGCCCTCTCTATGTTGATGTTGGGTTATTACCCTCATTCCCTGCTTTGCTGTTTTGACTTCCTCCCAAGCCTTCCAAAGTTGGCACGATTTGCATTCATTTTTACTTATCCAGTTCACTAACAACTGTGAATCTGTTTCTAAGATAACATTGCTCCATCCTTTAGTCTGGAAAATCCTCAGACATTAGATCGCTGCTTGCATCTAAACCTCATTGTTGGTCCTCACTCCAAGGTATGCCGCATATGCAACTAAACAATCTCTGTTTGCATTTCTGACTATACCTCTGCAGCCGGATAACCCTGGATTTCCTAAACTGTTACAATCTGTGTTGATTTTGATCCACCCCACTGCTGGTCTTCTTCATTGTACCAATTTTGTTCTGCCCGTGGTCTCCAATTGACCTTGGCATGCAGCTCTCGCAGCAGTGACTCATTGTGTACCTGCATTGAAAAGCGCATGTCAGTTCCTTCAATAATATGCAACATGAATTCCTTTGTTTCCCTACAGATCTGCTCCACCAGCGGTTTTCTTCTTTCGAATCTAGCCTTACACTTGCATGTCCATAAACACCAAGTAAGTATCGCAAGCATAATAGATGAAATAATTCCCTACAATTTCTTCTTGGAATTCATAATATTTCACTGTTTCATTCTGTCTGCCCATGTAGCTTGTTGGATGCTACTCTTCCTATCTTGGATCAAGTTGTGATTCCACAATTTCTTAGCCAAGTGACTATTTGACAGGATATGGTCTAGAAACTCTTGTTGTCTGTCCTGGCAACAATGACAAGCTGATATCATTGCAACTCCTTTTCTGGCAACTTGATCATCTGTTGAGAGGCTTTTGTTCCATGCTTTCCAAGCACAAACTGCTATCTTCATTGGTAGGTTTTTTTGTCATACCAATTCTGGTATAGGCATCCTGTCTATTTTTTTCTCTTACCACTTCCCATGTGGATTTAAAGCTAACCTTTTCATCCACTGATGGTTTACAGATGATCTTGTCTTGTACTCCATTTTTCTTTGGTGCTTCTTTGTTAGAAATCTCCTATGTTTAGTTCGTGCCCACTGCCAGATGTAGGTCATTTATCTTCCACTGTCCCTTCTCAGCATAATCATCAACTCTAGCTTCCATATTATCTATGTTCTATACTTTTTGAGCTAACAATCCATTTGGCAGCAACTTGTCCCACCAAAAATTGAAGTTTCTTACTTTCAAAAGAACCTTTAGGTGTTCTAGAACCTCTTTCTTCATTGGCATGGCAAATTTCTAGAATCTGGGATCCCTCTGTTTAGGATTGTTTGCAAAAATGTGTTCTTCTCTTGTGAATCTAGCTTTCAGGTACTTGACCAGCAGGTTGTCCTCTATGACCATCTTGAAACACAACCTCATTCCCATTGCTTTTGTAGCTAAGCTATACCTCTGATCCCCAATCCCCCTTCCGTTGTAGGTTTGCCAAGTTTTGTCCATCTCCTCCAATGAAGCTTTGGCCTACCATCTCTATTTCCCTAGAAGAAATTTGCCATGATTCTTCTTATATCTTTATTTACACTTTGGGGGAGTTTAGTCGCTGCCATTATATGCATTGGGAAGCCTTCCAATTAATGGATCCAACATGGGTCTAGTAAGTTTGCCTATGTGTAGTGGTGCACCCAAGTGTGTTATTGGAAACTTAACATCCTCATATTATTTTACTCGAAGTATAACTCTCTTTCTAACAAAACCGATGTCTTTGGACATGAATATTGCAGACTTAGCCTTGCAAACTTTCTGTCCAGCCCAACTACAATATATGTTCAACGTCTGAACTATAGTTCTGATGGACCTAACATCACAGCTTAATAGTATCAGTAAATCGTATGCATACATTACATGAGTTATCACTGGCGCACCAATTGGATGGTAGAAGCTACCAATTTTCCCATTACCCTTGACAAAGCATCTTGCATTAAAATGAAAAGGTAAGGATATATGGAATTCCTTGCCTAACTCCTCTCTTTGCTTCAAAAAACCCTATCAAGTTCCCATTTATTTGTATGGAGTACCACTGCCCCCCTTACGCACATCATGATTAGGAAAATAGATTCCTCATCAAATCCCTTAATTCTAAGCACTGCCTCTAGGAATTGCCAATCCACCTTGTCATATGCCTTAGCCATACCTAGTTTGATAAGCACGTTTTCAACACGTTGTTTTCTATTCATTGTTTGAGTTAATTCTTGAGCCATGATAATATTATCTACAATGTTTTGAGATGGCACAAACGCCCCCTGCTCCTCATCTACAAGCTAAGCCATGTGTTTTTTTAAACGTTTGGCCACAACTTTTGCCATAACTTTGTACACCATTGTGCATAGGCTACTCAGCCTAAACTATGTAAAAGATGTAGGTTGTTCTACCTTAGGAATTAGGATGATAAGGTTTGCAGAGAACATTCTAGGCAGTTCTTTTCCCATAAAGAATTCTCTTACTGCTCCAACTACATCCCCTTATGTGATCTCTCGTGTTGCTTTGAAAAACCCAACTCTAAATCCATCCGGCACCGGGGCACTATTGGAAGATGTAGACCACAATGCTTCCTTTACCTCATGAGTTGAGGGAATGTCCTTAATACATCTATTTTACTCCGCATTCAGTTTGTTGGGGAACAAGTTTTCCAACTAAACTTCTTCTGAGAAATACTCCTAGTGTTGAGTAGTCATGAAACTCTCAAAGCATGTTGCAGCTTCTCAGTGCACCTGTTATGCTCCAGTTAGTGTTTTGCCATCCTGTAACTGCATATTGGTCAATGTTGCTCTGTTTTGTCTCAACCTGAGTGTTGAGTGGAAAATTTTTGTATTTTTATCTCCATTTTTAATCATTCCTTTTTGATGATTTGTTCCAATCTGCATATTTCTCTCTGCTCCATCTGTTGCAGCTCCCCTTTGGTTCTTAGAAACTCTTCTTCAACCTCATCAGAGTAAACTTCCAGCAACCTTAGCTCCAAGTCCTCACCTTTTCTTTCCAAGATCTTAATGTGACAGTCTACTCTCCCAAAGGTCTCTCTATTCCAAAATTTTAGAAATCCTCTTGTGACTTTAAGTTTTTTTTCACCTAAAATTAGCAATCATGGGCGCCCTTGAACATTGTGCCAACTTGACCTAATTATAGGTAAGAAATTATCACTGAGCTGCCACATATTCTGATCTATGAAGTGGCGCTGCCCATACTGTGGGGCAGTGATCCCTAATGTTGAGGCGAATGGGCAATGGTCAGATTCTTTCATGGGCAGTAGGTTGTAGTGACTCCTTGCCTTCCATTTTAAGAAATCAGCATTGACTAACATCCTATCTAATTTTAGTCCATGTTCTGTTTAATCCCATTTGTCCATTACACAAGGACAGCCCTTTACCAATCACCCTCCAATCTAGGGCTGCTCAAAATACCGATCGATATTAAAATATCGATCGGCATTCTGTTTCCATACCAAATACCCGATTGAATTCGGGTATTCGATATTTTGGTAACATGATCAGTATGTAGATGTGTATACCGATTCTTAATCGGTACGGTATCGATTTTACCATTCGGTATATACCGAATACCGATATTTTTTTAAACAATAAATTTCAAACGGCGTCGTTTTTGTCCAATTTTATTAGTTTTATTATTTTGTAGGATACTTGTTTATAAATTTATAATTTTGTAATTTATATGAAGTTTGTAAATTTTATAAAACTTATAGATTATAAACTTATTACTTACCCTAAAGGAGTAAAGGAAAAGTTAAACGGTTAAACTAAACTTATAAATTTGTAACTTTAATCTAAAGTACTTTTACTTATAACTTATATAGTTTTTTGATAATTCTATAAACCTTAAATTAAAAAATTTGTTATAGGCTTATAACAAAATAAATTAATATAAACTAATAGAATATATTATATAACTTATTACTTATAATTAATATTTATAAACCTTATATAATAAAACGTATAAACTTATACTATTTGTATATCATTTTGTAGACATATTAAACTTTTCACAAACATGTTGAGTATTGACATTGCATTTTTGGCATCGTAAAACATAAAAAAAAATGGTATTTGAATTTCTGGTATATTGAAAAATCGAACCGAATACCAAAATATCGATTAAGTCGGTAAATCGGTTGTTCGATTTAGAATCGATTTGACTTTTCGATTACCAAAATATTTTGGTTCGGTTCGGGAATACCGAATACTGATCGGTATTCTCGATTAAGCATCCCTACTCAAATCTACAAGAGCACATGATTCAATACGACTGTTGAACTCTTGCATTGGAAGTAAGGAGCTTCTTACGCTACCCCTTCGTTCTTGATTGCTTCTTGTGACATTGAAGTCACCCATGACTATCCATGGACCATTCACAAGTTGAGTTGAGTTGAGATATTGCCACAACGCATGCCTCTGAACCTTTGTACATTTCCTATATAGGAAAGTTACTTGTATATCCCTTCTCACTTGTTTCCAGACCCATATATTGCTTGTTCATGTGAGTTGAGTACTGTAAACTCGTCCTACTTCCAGAACACCCACAGTTTACCTCCCTGCTCCTCATTTGCTTTAAAATAAGGCATCTGTATTTGTTGAGCTGAACAACTCATTCTTTCCTCTCGATGAAATGGTTCTGCCAAAGCCAACAAATTAACCATTGATTTGGGAACCCATGAATGCAAATGTTTAGATACTCTTCTTAGCCCTGTACTATTCTAGAAAACCACTGGGCTTGACATGTATTACATGTAGCTTGGTCTGATCTGTGTTGTTTTTGTGGATCGTAATTAGAACATATTTAAAACAGAATAAAAAATCTAAATATGAAGATATGTTGGATACTTGATTAATGCGGAAGCGTATATGAATCGTAGTCTCCCCGACTGAGTTGATCACGTTGAAGGGGCTATAAAAGTCCCTTTGATATCCATGAACCAAATCTCCTCCCCGAGGGTGATTGGGAACAAGGCGAAAGAAAACTTATTGTTTCTGGTTTCTCAATGCATGAGAGATGTGAGTTGTATATTAATCTCTGTAGGCACGTAGCCATTAAATAGAGATTTCACTGGATAGTTAGATGGGCTTGTAGTTAAATGGGCTTAAGATTTAATTAATTAAACGAATCAATTAATTAATCCAACAAAAACATACCCAGACACTGTGGGTGTAGTCCATCATTTTCGTCCCGAGTCTGTACAAAAATCAAAATAATCACAAGCAGAGCAGAGAGACTCCGGTATGAACTCTAGGAAGGTGACGGTTGATGGGGAATCCAACTGCATAAGTGTTTACAACAATGGGGAAGGAGTTAGTGTGGAGATACACCTTTCAGGCATTTTATTAACAAGTAGTAATTATGACGACGAATGAAGAAGACAGGCAGGTATGAATTCGGGAGATTCCTTAAATAAGTTCCCTCATGCGGTCTGATGTCCCTTTCAAGCCAGATTTGGCTAAATTTAGTATAGTTTACTTAGATAACATCTATTGTTTCGTTTCTGGCAAAGCTTCAGAGTCATAGAACTACTGAAGAAACTAACTATTGGATACCAAAGCTTGATATGATATTTCAGATAACTATATGCTACTAATCTACGGTGTATTGCCCAGGTCAGCTTTGTAAATGCAATTACAACTGTCAAGTGTGGGACTCTTGTTGATTATGTTACTAATAAGATAACGAGCCATCTTGCTAGTGTTATAAAGAACAAGAAAAACAAAAAGGTTATTGTTGAATGATGTAGAAGCTGGACCTGTCAAAGAGGATGAGAAGATGTATTCTGCCATGTCTCTGGAAAACAGAGCAACTGATCCACATTCTTGGAGAAACAGAGCATTAGCAGCGTGTGATTCCAACAAGTCATGGCCACACGATCCGGGTTGATCTAACGGTAGAGATGGTTCGTTGATTTAAAGAAGCGCAGCAGTTACGAAGTCGCGTTTCTTTTCTTAATTACTCAATTGTATATAAGGATGGAATTGGCGGTTTCCTTGGTTTTTTGTACAGAAATATTTTGATTAAGAAAATACCAAAAAGGGGGAGAACACTTGTTCTCCTGAATGAAAACTTGCTGAGTCTTACACTACATCGATCAATTCATATACAGAAACGCAATAGTTATCCTTTAACCATTGTGAAGAACCCTATGGGTATTTGTCAATACCCTTGTTGACAATCCTGCACAAACCAAAGTGACCCTGACACTTCGTGCTTCTAGCGTTGGTTCTTCATGGGAGTTCTCTCAAAAGTTCCTAAGACAAAGGTTTGGTGTCATTTTCTTAACCACCAGTCACGCACTCTTTAGTATTTGTGTCTGAAGTTGCCAAACTCATCTATCCTATGCAGTGGCCAAATCTGATACAATGAAGAATATTGACGAGTGGGCAGAATTCAAACAGAGGAAAGACCTCAAGAAAACAGATGAAGAATGTAACGATCGCCCAAGGCATCCAACAACATCAATTGCATGCTTCTTCATGAGGGATACGACATCCTCTTCTAAGTAAACCATGCTAAATTTAGCCAAGTCTGGTTTGAAAGTAATCTTATTCAATTCTCAGAAGCTCTGCATTTTGTTATATTAGGCTTTGATTTTGTTGCCATGTTGTTAAAGAAAACCTTCAGAATTCAAGGACATGTTAGCATTGCCATTGATACTATACCATAGCCAAGCAAAGCAATTGCGAGAAGGTTTTGTGAGTATTAAATCGGCATGAGAGAACTCATTTAAGGAATCTCCAAGGAAACAAAACCATTACTAATACGAAAAGCGAAATAATACCTGCTTGTATCTTCTGTCTCTTCCATCTACGAAAATATTCATCAGCTTTGGCCCATACCCATTTCTGCCGCCTGTTGTCTTCTTCTCATTTCTGCCCCATACCCATCATGTCGAGCATAGTCTTGCGGGCACAATAATTGGCATGGCTCAAGATTTTGTTGGGAGCAACAATGTAAATCTTCTATTACCAAATAGTTAGTTTGGTACACTTATGGTGAATTTGGTAAACAGGTAAATTGGTAATAAATTGGTTATTTCACGAGTTATCCACAAACATATGATGTTTCATACACATTTTCGAGTTATTCCCAGCCCAGCAAAGGGGATCGTTCTATCCCAAAGGAAGTGTGTCCAAAACTTGGTAAAGGAGACCGGTATGTTGGGTTGCAAGCCTGTTAGTGTGCCTATTGATCAGAAGTCAAAGCTGAGTGTAGCTGCTGGTAAGCCAATTAACAAGGAGAGGTACCAGAGATAGGTGGCCGTTTGATAAATCTGAGCCATACCCACCCAGATATATTCTTTGTTGTGAGTATGGTGAGTCGCTACATGCATAATCCTAGGAAGGGTCACCTAGATGCAGTATACCAAATTCTGAGATACTTGAATATTGCACGAGGGTAGAGATTGATCTTTCGAAAGAACAACCATATGAAAATTAAGGGTTACTTTGATTCGAACTGGGCTAGCTGTGTTGATGATAGGAAGTCCACATTTGGATATTGCATGTTCGTAAGAGGCAATATGGTCTCGTGGAACCAGTGATTGTTCGTTCTACAGGTGAGGCGGAGTACAAAGACATAACCCTGAGTGTTGCAGAGATGATGTGGTTGAGATCTATGTTGGTGGAACTCAAGATGGACCAGGGGGTCCAGATGAAGTTGTGGTGCGACAACAAGTCGACAATCAGTATTGCCAACAACCCTGTGCAGCGTGACAGGACCAAGCATGTGGGAATTGATAGGTTCTTCTTTAAGGAGAAGTTGAATAGTGGACTACTGGAGTTGAAACATGTAGCCACCATGAGTAAGTTGCTGATGGTCTGACGAAGGGATTTAGTTCCTTGATTTGGACAGACTATGTAACAATATGAGCTTAGTGGATATCTTTTGCCCAACTTGAAGGGGAGTGTTTTTTTTATTTAAATTTTCATCTTATATTTAGTCGGCACTCTTTAGGTGAGTGTCAAACCTGTACAAAAGTAGATCCGAGCAGTAACTGTCCCTAGATCCCAAAAGTAGCACCCCTCCTCTTTCAGGTGGGAGGAGAGGCCGAATCCTGGTAACCAAATTCCCCAAAATACATCATTGCAGTGTCTTATAGATTGAAAAGAAAGGTGATTATATTCTAGTGAATTCTAAATGTAGGAAGTCCCATCTTGTCTAGCCTAATCATGCCATGCATAGATTGTGGCAATTGACTCTTGCTCCAGTACGTTGTTGTAGCACCATTTGCAGTCGCTTGTTTTGCTAAAAAAATCAGCTATGGCGTTCTCTTCACTATACTGGTGCTTCACTTGACAGTTTAGTCTTCGCTTGTATTGTTTGAGCTTCTTCCAGAAATTCCAAAGGTACCATGGAGTACAGACATCAGCTTTGAGCCAATTGACAATTAACATTGAATCTGTCTCCAATATCACATCATACCACTCTCTGCTTCGGCATATCTTGAACCCCTCAGTTGCTGCTTGCATCTCCATCTTTGGGAGTGTTGGTATTTGTTAGTTTTGTAGGGACTATTAGCAAAGCACAAAAGTGTACCCTATATCTGGTAAGGCTTTTGACATTTTTTTTTTATAAAGTTCCAACCTTTATTAAATCGACTCCCTTATGGTGGGAGTTAAAGCGTACATCTAAAGGCTTCTATAAGCCTTGATAACCAAAAACCAAAAACAATACCCTCACACTCCAGTAATGTGTAAGGACTGAATCTAGTGTCTAACAAAGTCGTATGGATGGAAGGCGTCGCTTGTCTAGCAGTAGCATGCCTTTAGCCAATCTTGGCAAATCTTCCTTCTGCCAATAAACCTTGAGTTATACATTGACTCAGGATAACTCGATGCTAACCCTCGATTTCAGGCAGATAAACTTATCACCCACTTGTCTCGTGTCTTAATTACCAGTATAGCCTCTGGCTTAACAACATATTTACGAATGTTGTCATCGTATAAATACTCCATTTCACGACTGGATTTGTTCCCTTCACATTTCTCGTTTTTTGCAGACGCGCAAGCTCCCCAGATTTGCCCGTAACCGTAGATATTGGCTTTACTACAGTGTGTTCAATTTTGCTAGTAAAGACCGTAGATATTGGCTTTACTACAGTGTGTTCATCATCCTGCCGTTGTCAAGAACCTAATATGTAATCTCCGCAGCCCTAATTCGTGGTTTCAGATCTTTGCGCCCCTACAAATCTAATATATGTGTGTCTCACAAATGTGTAGGTAAATCCAGGATAAAGCATAACCTACTCGGTTATTTTGTTTGATTAGTACGAGATTTGTCTATTTTCATGTTTTGTCGGACAACAAAACAATCGCATGTTGATTTCACTAGGTTTTATGTGGCTGCACGAGATTTTTTTGCGGAACATTATTCACCATGTTATGTGTCTGCATGAGATTTGTCTATTTTCATGTTTTGTTGAACACGAAACAGTTGCATGTTGATTTCACTAGGTTTATGTGGCTACACGAGATTTGTTTGTTGGACTTTATTCACTATGTTATGTGGCTGCACGAGATTTACATACTCTGTTTGTTGTCAAATTTTCTTATTTTTAATTGATTAAAAATATTAAAAATAGAAAAATATTTTGGATTTTTGGTAAATACCAAAATCAAAACCGATACCAAAATACCGAATCGAAAATTTTTGGTGCGATATTGATATCAAAAATTCATTATCGAATATTTTTTGTATGTATTCGGTATTAGCTAATACCAATATCAATTATCGATTACTCACCTTTATGTACATGGGATCAGGTGACTAGAGAACAACAACATATAGTTGGCCTTTTGTTAATACAACAAGAATAACAACAACATATCCAGTATATTCCCAACCGTCGGGGTTTAGGGGGTCAAATGTAGGGAGTCTTATCGTTGTAATTATACAAAGAAGATATTTTCGTTGCGATCCAAAATACATTGCATCATCTCATGTATTGATTTCTACAAACTTCATTAATAGAAGCACTAGAATGTAATAGAATCATTTTGATCTAATACATTATTAGCATAAAGTTAAAAGAATTGTCGAGTGAGTACTATTTCAACTTTATTTGCAATGGAACCCATCAATGACATATACCCTTAGGGCCAGTTTGGTAGCTTGATGGAAGATGAATTAAAGCAGTAATCATTCGGTAATCCACGCACACCACCTGTTTGGTAGCACACTAATTTTTTCACGGGTCGCATGATTGCAATCCTGCGACCCGTAACTATAGCCGCATTGCTCCCCAAATTTAATCCTGTTGAAAATGGCCTGATTAGATTGGGGCAGAGTAATCCTGCCTTCCGCGTTATGTATTTACCCTACTTTCGGAGTTATTTACGGTAAAATTCCATTACATAAATAGGCGAATTCTTTCGCCATTCCCCCAAAATTCATTTCTCTCTCCCCGATAGGGCGAATTAGGTCTTCTCAAACCCGTATCCATCGTAAGCCCGACAAACTCTCCTGCTGGTCTTGCCACTCGCAGCCCTTCAACCCCGCCTGATACGCAATTTCTGCAACGGTAAATTTAGTTATTGAAGAGAAATCAATTGCTTACACGAAAGAATTTCATTTTCTGGCTTATCAAATCTACTGTGTTCGAATCCAGGTTTTATTCGGACAATCCCTTGTACGAAGGTTCATCTAGCTACAACTCGGGTAAGGTTATATTTTTAATGTTTAGTGTGTAGTATTTTACCGTTTTCATCTTAGGTTTTGCGATAATTTCGGGTTATTGATGGAATTGATAGGAGTAAGGTAATGTAATCCCAAGTTAGGGTTATTTGTTTTGTGGTATATGAGGCTATGTTATTGTTGAAAATTTTATCACCTCATTATACGTTGGGACTGACTTTTTTGATGCATTATTATTAAAATTTCTGAATGAAATTTTTGTGACCTAGCCAATGGATTTGACGAAATTGCATTTGTTGAATCTGTTGCGAGTTCTATTTTGCCTCTTGATCGGTATAATTCTGTTCCGTTTACAACGAGACTTGGTGCGAAGGGATCGTAAACAAAAGCGTAATTTGGTCCCAAAATACCTTATCCTAGGCAAGATAGGTGACCAGAGAGCTTTTTTGACTGGGCTGACCGAAGGAAACAATCAGGACTGTTTCCATAACCTGCGAATGCACAAGTTTGCGTTCACTGAACTATGCAGGGTACTGTGTGATGAAGGGGGCACAGAGATGACCATTACGTCTCCGTACATGAAAAAGTAGCAAACTATAGCAAATCACCAAAAAATAGAACCCTATAAACTGACTTTCAGCGCAGTGGCCAGACAATTAGCTATGTGTTCCAACAAGTACTAGACACCATCTTAGGACTAAAGGACAGATTTAGGGCCGAACCAATACCAATAGGTGACGATTGTACGGATGCTCAATGGAGACCATTCAAGGTATGATCTATTGTTTATTTGTTTTAAACGCACCATTGACTTAGCATTAAAATTGAATATGCATGTTTTTTTTCAGGGTTGTCTAGGCACTTTGGATGGCACCTACATATTGGTCCATGCTCCGGAAGACGACCAACCTAGGCATAGGACTCGCAAAGGAACACTAGCAACCAATGTGCTAGGTGTTTGTGACACGAAGGGGCGGTTTGTGTATATGCTT
>JAOWBN010174759.1:0-18062 GCA_028565015.1 Pinguicula moranensis
CAAATTCTAAAAACTCTAAAAAACTAAAACCCTAAACCCTAAAATACAAAAAAAATAAAAATAAAGTCCAAAGATTTCAAAAAAATTCTGGCAACTTTTTTCGGAGGTTTTCCGGCGGAAAACCACCGGAAAACCCCGGAAAGTGCCAGATTTATTTATTTTTGAATATTTTTGTTTTTTAGTTTTCCGGCAGTTTTCACGGGAAAACTGCCGGTCAAACCGCCAGGCAACGGTTTGACCGGCCAAAACCATATTTTATTTTTTAAAAAATATTTTGGCTGGTTCCGACCGGTTGAAACCTCCGAAAAATGATAGTTTTAATGTTTTTTATTTTTTTTATTCAAACCTCCAATTTTAAAAATCGGCGGCTAACCGGTCCGAAAATTGACCATTAGCCGATCCGAAAACCGACCGTTAGCCGGTCCAAAAAACGACGATTAATCAATTTTCGATTGAAAATGTCAATGTCTAAAAAAAGAAAATGTATGTTAAAAAAAAAATACATATCCCTACCAAAAATATACTCGACCATCAAATCGTTTCAGTGGAATATTTTGACGTTAGAAAACGCTATGATTAGCAAACCAGATTTATATTACTTGACCAAAAAATTGATGTGTTAAAATCGGTTAAATATGATTATTTTTTTAACAAAATTTTTGAAATAACTATTTTTCAGTCCTAGAGTAAAAGATGGTGTTTCCCCCACCCCCAACACACACACAAAAAATATTTGATCAAACAATGTTATTTTGATTAAATAAAATAACTTGATAAAGTGTCACTAAAAAGAACGTTTTGATTAGAAAATTCAATTAATAAAATTAAAAATTAATAAGGTGACTTTTTTTTTTATTAAATTTATTAATTAATTAATTTTTTTCAAATATTCATAAAATAGTTGTATTTGGTCAAACTGGTTTATTGTGGTCTAAACCAAACCAAACCAAACAAACCCAGTATATCCCGCCTTTAGGTAGAGTCTGGGGAGGGGTGAGATGTACTCAGTCGTACCCTAACCTCTAAAAAGATATCAAGAGACTGTTTCCGTGGAGACCCTCGGCTCTTCGAATACACACACAAAAAAAAGGAGATAGAGAGGGATCGAGAGAGAAATGGGGGGAGGGGATCAGTGACCGCCCACCTGCACAAATAAGGAAATGAATTAATATACATTTAATAAACTGGGTGAGTATGTAAGTCTATAGGTAAAAAGTACGTGATACACCGATACCTACTAAGTATATCCCGTATAATCCCCCATACCCCTATCTCCCTACCTCTCGAACAGTAATCCTACGTCTCCAACCCGCTCTATCTGAGGTCATGTCCTCGGAGAGGTCTAATTCCGCTAAATCCAATTGGAGTTGCTCCTCCCACGTCCTCCTAGGTCTCCCTCTCCCACGCTTCCCTTCAACCTGGATTCCTTCGACTCTCCTAACAGGTTCGTCAATATGCCTTCTGCGCACGTGTCCGAACCACCGTAGTCTTCCCTCTCTCAACTTTGTCCTCTCCTATATCAACTTTGTAAATCCAAGCGAATGCAAAATCAGTCCTCCTTCATGTCAAACGCTCATGGAAAAACATTCAACATAGTTTCATGCTATACTTCTAACTCTTGCCCTCTGAATTTCATTCTCTTCCCATTTAATTTTTCTCGTAAGGAAATCATAAAATTGGATTTCATTTTCCTGATACTGTTACTAGTTTACTTAATTATTCACTTATTGTTTATTTTGAGGTCTGCACTGTTGTTAATAGAATTGTAGTGCAAATGCAAGAAAATTGAATGGAATATTTACAACATTGATCATTAGATGATCCATGCTACCTTTAAAATGAAGCTCTTTGTCGCGGCTGTTGGAGTTTGAAATGGTGAAGGTGCTAGTTTATGCTAGATTGTGCTATATCAACATATGAATTAAGTGGATGGAGAGTTAAGATTGGTTCATATGCAATTATAAAACCTTTCCACAATCTAGTTTAAGCAGAGTACTGAAGATGAGCAATGGAAAAGTAAGCTGATTTTTGATACCATAGTCGTCCATTACGAATGGAGTTGGAAGAATTATTATTGACAATTCTTTTTGCTTTGTACTAATAATGGACTAAAAAAAAATGACTTTATTAAATTCCAGTGCTTCTATTCCGTGAAGTTACTGGAGCTCAGTACATCAAATGATGCAATGCATTGGGTCGCAATGAAAACGGCCTCTTTGTATAATTACAAGAGTAAGGTCGCTTACATCTGACCCCCCAGACCCCAACTTAATTGGGAATATACTGGGTACGTTGTGGATTGTGGATCTTGGGTTTGCAACGGAAACAATCTCTTTGTATAATTATAAGGGTAAGGCTGCGTACATCTGACTCTCTAGATCCCAACTTAGTTGAGAATATATTGGGTAGGTGGTGGTGGTGGTGTGGAGTAATCCATGAAAGTTGATAGCACTCTTCTAATATTTCAAAAGTCAGTGAGGGACCACCTGCTTGATAATTGCTGGAAAGATATGAAATTCCTGATTCTTGCATTATCTTTTTTATGATGATATATCATAATGCATACTGTATACCTTACAGCAAAATTTAGTAGATCCATCAAATATGTAACGTGGCAAGTATTTTGCCATGATTTATCCCATTCTCACTCTTTCATGAGGTCCCAAAATATAGTATAGCTTTATCTATTTACATTTGCCCCAGCTGTTACTGGTGTACTGGTGTTTTAAAGTTGTATTGATCTGTATTCTGCAGATACATCTGTACGGTACAGCTTTAGGAGGCTTCCTAGCTCAACTCTTTGCTCAGCATCGGCCGCGGCGAGTGAAATCTTTGGTACTCTCAAACACATACATTGAAACAAATGGTTTCGCAGCAACAATGCCTTGGGCTCCCGTGTATGTTCTACTGGTGCTTTTCTGTATTATTTTTCTTTTTTCTTGCTTAGGCTGGAAAATGGTGAACAAGTTATCATATATTGGTAAGTCTAACGATTCAGCTAGCATTATTTAGGATATTTCATGCTCAGTATCCACGACAATTAAAATGAAATTCACTTGACAAATAAACTAGAATTTGGATGTCGAAATGCCAACTTCACATCCTAGAATCGTTGGAAATAAAAAAACGAGGTCTCTTAAAGAATCTCTCAACGAGTTACTAGTTGTTTTGAACTTCCCTTTTATTACATCTCTTTTGGTTCTTTTGGCTGTAGCTGCAGTTTTTATTTATGTTTTTCAAGTTTGGGTTCATCAGTAAAGTAATGTTGTCAATTTTTCTACATTAGGCTAGCAACACAACTCAATATGACTTTGTTCTCTTTCTCTCTCTCTCTCTATATATATATCTAAATATATATAGAGATAGATAGATAAATATAGCTAAATATGTATATATATATATATATATGTGTGTAGACAAACTTTTGTTGTGTGCATATTTTCAAAACAAAGAAATGGATGAAAATTTTAATCGGCTTTCCGAGAACATAGCTTTAGTTAATCTTAGTAGATAAATATGTCATTCATGGCAGATAGATATGAGCATCCACTTACATGTCGTTCATTGCAAATGGAGTTGGAAGAGTCATTATTGACAATTCTTTTAGCTTTGTGCTAATAATGGACTAGATCAAAATAAACCAAACATACCTAGTAAATCCCGCTCATAAGCAGGGTCTGGGGAGGGTGAGATGTACGCAGCCATACCCCTATCTCAAAAGAGATAAATGGACTATTTCCTTAGAGACTCCTAGCTCGTAATGGACTAGATCAAAATGACTATTAAATTTTAGTTCTTCTATTAGTGAAGTTGCTGGAACTCAATACTTTAAATAACGCAATCTTGGGTCGCAACGGAAACAACTTTTTTGTATAATTTCAAGGGTAAGGCTGCGTGCATCTGACCTTTCAGACCCCAACTTAGTTGGAAATATATTGGGTAGATTGTGGTGGTTGTGGTGGACTTGACTTACATTATGGAATCATATCTGGAAGACTTGATGGTATATTAGTAAAAACAAATAGAAGTGTTTCATTTTGGTATCCAACACTAAAAATGTGAAGCTTTCAAATAATGGGAATGAGTTGCTTAAATCTTACCAACATGTATCAAATGTTTAAGTGTATATTTGATGTAACTGAATCTTTCATTATGTAAACTGTATATTGTTTTTCGTAACATCTTATGAAGTGGGACATGACTCCTTGTTTTTCTTAGCATCTTATGAAGTGGGGCATGATTATCAAATCAAAAGGTCACCCTGAGATAAAGTCTGACAGTCTTCAGCATATAAGATCACAAGTAATCCTTTACAATGACAGAAAAATTAAACAAATTTATTTACTCATCTCAATTTAAGAATACAACAGATACATTTTACTTCCCAGCATTGCATTAGGCTTGTAGCTTCGTCCTTCAAAGCATATGAATGGGGTGCCCTCAATATGGAAGAGTGCATCATCTTTATATGGTATTCTTTTGATTTGAGCTCAATTCTTGACAGTGTAGGTTGGGCACCGTCCTTTCTGCTGAAGCGTCATGTCCTAACTGGAATACGTGATGGCCCTCATGAACCTTTTATTGCCGACTCTGTTGACTTTGTCGTTTCTCAGGTGAGAGTTCGTTATTTATCTCTACGAACTCTTTTGTTGAGGATGCTTGCCTGCACAACAACTTCTTCTCTCCATCTCAAGTACTTCAAAAGAAGTTATTTGTTGCCTTCATTATGATATCCATAAGCCTCGATCGGCAACTAAGTTCATCCACGCAGCTAAAGTTATCGAACTCATTTTATTTACTTTCTCACTTTATCAAGGAAAATTCAAAACATGTACTTTGCTTATCTTGAGAAGGTTATTTTTGGTGAACACTGCCCTTGTCAATCTTCGAGATATCAACTTTCCTGCAGGTTGAAACACTGTCCAAAGATGATTTGGCATCCAGATTAAGTTTGACTGTTGAGACAGCATCAGTTGGACCTGTTCTGCTCTCAGATTCTTTAATCACCATCATGGATGTAAGTGTACTCTTCTAAGGTTGCTAATTTTATGAGTGAAAATGACAAATACAATTTATACTTTGAATATTTTTTCTCTTTACTAAGGATAGATATTGTTAGTCTGTGCTCACTAGCTTTTCGGAGATCCTACGTAAATATGTTAGCATGAATTCTCATTTGTGTATCTTTGTAGTTTCCTTGTGTGATTACAAGGAAACTAACTGTTACAATTGGCCCTCGTATTAGGTCTGGAAACACAGTTAACTCTAATTTATGCTCGATGCCATGAACTTTTTGTAAAGTCAACTTCTGGTCATATTGTATACTTCAGTAAATTGCACTATGTTCTTGAAAGCTTCTTTGGATTTCTGGTTAAAAGTAGAGAAATCTTCAACATGACTCAATCTACAACTCTAATGAGAAATCTACCAATTATGACTTAAGTTCAAAAATATAATTTTTTGACCCGACAAATTTATTTGATTTGGCCAAAACACTACCAATAACTTTGACCCAGTTCTGACCATCTTCATACGGTTTCTTTCTTTCTTTCTTGGCTTTTTCGTTTTCTTCTTTCTCTTTCCATTTTGATTCATGTCATTGAACTATTAAAGGTAACTATAGATATTGTAGAGACTAGACCATTTCCCAAAAGTTCAGTATTTTAATAGGCTGCTACTCATGCCCAAACTTGAAGAAAAATCTTGAAATCAATCAATTTAGGTTAGATTACTTGATATTCTTTGATGGCAATCGCCTTGGCCAGATTACGTGGTATCTTCGACATGATTTGAACAATTTTCGGACGTGCCATTTTTTAATATGAAGAGATCCACTTTTATTTCTAATTAGGTTGAGGACGTCCAACTTGGTGATTCAATATCAGCCACTGTCACTGATCTTTCTTTTGTTTGTTTTAATAATTGTTTACCCAAAGACCAATGATTTCTGTGCAACTCCCCAACAACTTAGAGACCAAGTGACCGAAAGATATCCTGGTGCTAGAAGAGCATATCTCAAGTCTGGTGGTGATTTTCCTTTCCTTTCTCGACCAGATGAAGTGAATCTACATCTTCAGGTAGACTAGATACTTGTGTTTTTATATTAATACTTTTTCTCTTATTTCTTGTTCAATGTTTCATGAAGATGATGACTTTATCTTAGGAATCACTTTAGTATTTTTACTTGTTCTTTTTAGCATCTTCGTGTCTCTCATTTAACAGCTTCATCTAAGAAGAGTTGGCGTTGAAGCTCGGCCTGACATGGTCCCAAGCCTCCCAAAGAATGATACTGGTGAGAGTTCGGGTGACAAAAATGATAGAGAGGGAGGCGACGGCGCACCAGAAGATGATATGCAGAACCAAGATGGATCCACAAACCCAAACGAATTACCTCTGCCACCCAAAGATCTTGGTTCTGGTAATTTTGGAAACCAAAGCCTCAGCTGTATTTGTATATCCGACCCCAGTATATGCCTTAAATTTCTTATGGAGAACATCCAAAACATAGCTGTTTCTGAAGCCATTTTTTACTCCACATGCCAGTGCACCATTCTTATTTTGCTTCATATTTATCTAGGCAGTCTGTATGTTAGTTTGCAGGTATAATTTGGGAATTCAAATCTCCCTGTATTTTTATGTACATTATGGGTCTGTACAACATTGTTTTCTATGAAAAGTTCCAGTTCCATTTTTGTATGGGAAGTATCGTTCTCCTGTCACCTGTGCTGTATAAATTATTCAATTTTCCACTGTTGCAAAAGTTCCAAAAGAAAATGAACTGGACTGTCGGCATGAGTGATGACTGATGATATTCATTGAATTCTAAGAGTAGGGGGTGGGGTGGGGTATGTTAGGTAGAATTGTACTCTTCAGATGTCGCATTCCTCTCCCTCTGGGAACAGTCGTGACGTAAATGGTGCAAAGATTGAAGAAACATCACAATGCTTCAGCGGATGGGTTTTAGTAGGGTAATACAATACTTCAGTGGATGTAATTTTTATATTATATTTTCATTGCATTACTTATCAAAAAATTGTTACATCACAGGAACAGAGAGAATTTTGAATTCCAGTTTCACACTCGTACAAAAAAAAATTGTTGGGAAAACTAATAATCTGCCAAGTAATACATTTGTAAATCCACTAGTGGCGCACAGGGTCCCCAAAAAAATCATTGATGTTTTTTTACTTGCTAATTATTTTTTAGTGTATTTTTTTGTAACAGGTTCACTTTTGAATAAAATTACCCACCAAAAAAAGGTGCGCACTCTTTAAATATCTCCTGAATCTGTCACTAACTTTAAGTTAAGCTTAATCTTGTGAACTGGATAGTTATCTCCGGATTGTACCTCTTAAAAAATTAGATTATGCTTCTTCTTCTTTTTGAGATTATTTCAATAGAAGTATTTTAAAATTTTAGTTTTACTTCTCGTTCTTTTTTTTTCCAGTCAAAATTACTTTTTTCTAAATAAGATATGAGGAAAAAAACTCCTATTTTTAATGATAGTTCTATAAATAAAATAAAAGTTATATAAACATTGTTTTTACAGCTTTTTTTAATTTTTTAATAATTTATGCAAATACTTCAAACTTCTACAATTAAAGGAAAAGTAGAAGAAAAAGCTGAAAAATAAAATCATTCGACAATAATTATGAATGCTCCATTCTTCAATTATTTTATTTTTTTACTTTAATATGATTATTATTAAATAAAAAAAATTCTCTAATTATTATAATTTATTATTTTAATAAGTATTTGTAATTATAATTATTATCAATGGAGTGTAGAACAGTGCGGACCGTAATGCAAATCTTTCGATCCTAATCAACAGATTATGAATTAGTAAACTTTATAAGGTACCTTATTAAATCTATTTTCCGCATTTAAAGTGAATATAAAATAATTTGGCTTATTACTTCGTTTTTATTTATGATTTCAAGAATGCATCTACACAGTTCATTTTCAGATGGTTTTATATTTTAATGGTCGTGTTAGAATAAATTGATTAATATGTTTAATTAATTAATCTTAAGTCTACTTAACCATAAGCCCGTCTAACTACCCAGTCCAATCTTTATATGAAGGCTTCATGCTTACAGAGATTGATATGACTCTCACAACTCTCATGCGTTGAGAAACCAAAACACATAAGTATTCTTTCGCTTGTTCCCAATCACCCTCGGGGAGGAGATCTAGTTCGTGGATATAACAGGGACTTTTATAGACCCTTCAACGTGATCAATTCATTCCAGGAGACTACGATCCAGAAATGCTTCCGCATCAATCAGGTACCGAATACGATCCGTTGGTATTCAGATTCGTTCGTACTCAGATTTAGTTGATTAGATCCGTTCTAATTATGTCTACAGTTCACATTTCTATTTATACTCTTCATCTTTCTTTGTCTCAACCGACACCCCCTCAAGTCCAACTAGGCATACCCTATTGAGACTTGTGTTGTAGGCTTGTACCTCGCAAGCCACGCTTTCATGAGCACAGGACACTCCGCCTCAAGTCCAACTGGGCATACCCTGTTGAGACTTGACAACATGTGGATCTAATTCCTATGCCCTAACTAAACCCCTCCTCTGGGGCGAGCCTAATTCCAAGGCAACCAAACCCCATCTCTATGGTGCACAACACCTACGGGGGGAGCACATTGCTTAACATCGCTCCGATATCATGTAGAATTTTTTAGACACCACACACACATTGGATATTGTCCGCTTTGAGTCGAAACCCTCATGAATTTGTTATTGGACTTTTATTCCCAACATGCTTCATCCAATTAATGTGGTGTCATTCTATTTGAACCCTTCTCTCTTGGGTTTCCTAACTAATGTGAAACATTCTCAACACCCCCCCTCAAGTCCAACTGGGCATACCTTGTTGAGACTTGACAATATGCAGGCCTAATTTCTAGGCCCTAGCCAAACTCGACCTCTGCGGCAAGCCTAATTTCAAGGCAACCAAACCCCACCTCTAGTGACCTACCTCTGGGGCGTGCATCTCTATGGTGCATAGCACCTACAGGGAGGCCCACACCTCTTAACATTGCTCCGATACCATGTAGAATTTTTTAGACACCGCACACATTGGATGATATTGTCCGCTTTGGGCCTAAGCCCTGACAGATTTGTTCTTGGGCCCAAAAGACCTCATCCAATTAATGTGGTGTCATTTTATTTTAACCCTTCTATTTTGAGTTTCCTAACCAATGTAAGACATTCTCAACACACACTATTGAACTCTAGTGTAGTGATTTTGTCGTGCCAAGTTAAATAATAAAATAATATAAACGAGCAAAATATATTAAGGCAAAGGGAGCCAAAAATTTCTTATTTCGATACAAAAAGAAATCTATATCTCTTGTATAAGTATTATTTTTGTAGTATTTTTCTCCTTTTTCTCTTTCTCCTTTCTTCTCTTTATTTTCTCTTTCCTCATTTCTTCTCTCCCCTACCCTTTCTCTCTATTCATGTCCCATCTTGGCCTTGTTGACTTCCTGCAATTGGTGGCCAATACCTGTGTGCTTCATAGAATCAGCAGACAACACCTACTTCATGTGGCAATTTTAAAGAGGTGGTGTTTCCAATTTTTACAGCTTCTCTTTCACTTTCTTTTGCGGTAAGTAGCTGCAAATTAGGTTGGGTTATTTACTGGCTGGATTTTATTTGTTCTTGGGCTACACCATTTACTCCTCTCGCCATTGGTTGATTTCTGAAAAAAAAATCAACTATATTTTTTACCGATTTTTTATCCTCTAACTAGCATCTTTCCAGCGAGCATTTTTGTACTTTCCTTATGATATATGCTTTTTATTGTGTTTTTGTTTGTTGGAGTTTCCAAAAGTTTGGCATCATGATCTTGCAAGATCTCATGTATTTGGGTGAAACCGTCTTGCCCAAATATCGATTCCATAGCACTACCTTTTTGAATATATGTCTCGTTAAAATCTTACTAGGAAAAAACCATGTGGGAAAAAATCCTAGTGAATGAAAAAGAGTGCATGATTTGATATTTTCTTAGGAAGGTGTCATCCATGCCTTCATTCGTTTATTCAGTCTTCATCTAAGATACATCGCTCAGTTATATTTCTACGGGTCATCAATTATGGTTTTTCGGGCCATAGTTCAGAGTGGTAGGGATCATATCATTTCGTTTTATGGCGAATGCCTGCTAATGTTCAAGAAAGTGGCAAGCTCTTCAGTTGATGCGTCATCGGTATTTCGATCGTTGGTCTATATGAGAAAAGTGTAATTGGGCCTGGGTTCAGAGTGCTTTTGGCCAACTGTTATGATGTTGTTGTGAGCTCGATCGGGCTAGGTGGGCTACATAGCCAGCTTTGGGACGTGGGTCGTCGATTGATTTATGGACCTTATTTGCATATTTGATGGGCTTTTAACCTCGAGATGTTAAAGTAGATAAATTTTTTCTCTAGTCTTTGATGACTCATGATGAAAAAAAAGAGAAATATTAAAGCAGATAAGTGATTTTATGAGCTTTGATGGCCCGTGTTGAAGTCCATGGATCAAGGCATTGATCCTTAGAGGGAAGGATAAAATCGGAATTTCTGTGCACGCTTGATTGAATTGATATATGTAATCTCGTAAATGTTCTTCGGGCTCCTTTTAGTATTTTGATTTTAGTAAATGTATTGGAGCTCTTTCCACATTTTGTTGAGTGGCAAAAGCTTGAGAAAATTGGCTCACCAATTCTCCGAAATTCTAGATAGATTCTTCAGGTAGTGAGAGAAACCAATCTTGAGCAATATCAGTCAGTGTTAGGATGAAGATCCTACACGTAGCAACTTTTGTCACATGTATCATTTTCAAGTATAGCGTAAAAGATTTCATATGTTTTCGAGGGTCCGTCTCTCTAGAGTATTCGGGTAACTTGTCGAGCGTGGCAGGCTCAAGGGTCACAACTTCCTGCCGGATTTTTTTACAAAATACTTTACTTTGGGTGATGGGCATTTGTTGATCCAAGGCTTTGTGAAGCGAAGGTGGGGGCCCACGGTTGCTGAAATGGTAGACCAATTCACGGACCTGATTCTGGAACTCATTACTTAGATCAGATAATAAATTAATCAGATTTGTATCGGTAGTACTTAGTTGACCTGAGGGGTAGTTGTTCCCTGAGTCTGTACCAAAATATTTTTGGATTTTGATCGTTGCTGATAGATGATATCCTCGGGTCGGGAACTATTGTTGCTTTACTCCATTTTTCTGGTAGCAGCTTTTTGTAGTGATTCCCACAGACGATGCCAAAATATTTTGGTCGAATTTTTTCATGCCTGATTAAATAGTAAAATAATAATAAAATAATATAAATGAGAAAAAATATATATAAAGGCCAAGGGGGGCAAAAACTCCTTATTTCGGTATGGAAAAAAATCTCTTTCTTGTACAAGGATTGTTTTTGCAGTATTTTTCTCCTTTTTCTCTGTCTCCCTTTCTTCTCTTTATTTTCTTTTTCCTCATTTTCTTCTCTCCCCTCACATCTTCTCTCACTTCACGTACAATCTCCCCTTTTTATAGCCAAATTTTGGCCTTGTTGGCTTCCTCCAAATGGTGGCTAGCACCTATGTGTTTCATAGAATCAACAAACAACAGTTACTTCATGTGGCAGTTTTGCAGAGGTGTCGTCTCCAATTCTTGCAACTTTTCCTTCACTTTCTTCTGCGGTAAGTAGCAGCAAATTGGGTTGGGTGATTTACTGGTTGGGCTTTGTTCTTGAGCTACACCAAACTCCATATAGTTATTAACACCAGTTTTGATTATCAAATTCGTTATCATATCCGAGCACATAAAGACCCGAGGTGCCCCCAAGTCCAGATTGAATTTTCCAGATTTTTCCCTTGGTTCAGTAGAGTAGGATTTGATCTCAAGTTTTGAATAGAAAGAGTGAGTGACGATAAGAAAGCATACTCATCAGAAGCTTGAGAAGGTTGATATAGGGATTTGGATTCACACTAAAGGAATGTGATAAGTCCATTGAGAGTGAGTAATGTGTAATGGTATTTGTAGAATTGATTGGGATGCAGCTGGAGGACTATTTTTCCGGCTGCAGACGCAACGTACTTAATTGTTGATTTCGGCAGGCTTGTGCCAACGACTATTAGGTCAAAATTGGATGACTCAACGGGTGAATTTGACACAACTAAGGGTGGAAAATCGGGATTTGGGATTGGGTATGCCTGAATTCTGATCCCGGCCCAAACTTTGTTCATCGGTCCCGATCCCGACCCGAGTCCCGAAATCTCAAGAAAAATTGGGATTGCGGGCCATGACCCAAGGCCCGAATAATTCTAGAAATGTTATAGAAGTGCTGCAGCCTTCGAAAAATGAGGCATGACTAAATTGTCTAGAAATTCAGAGTTCAGGCCTATTTTCACTAAACTTGCTCTCAAGTCAAGAAGCTTTAAGGATTAGTAAAAAAGAGGATCAAGATAATAAGTTATATAGATAACTGATGGCTTTTGTTTTGGAAATTGCTAGCTGATAGTTTACATTCACATTGTACAAAACCATGCAATGAATCTTGCGACTCAGAGAGTAGATGATGTTGATCTCCAGAACTCATCTGGCTTCCTAAGTTGAAAGATTGGCATCTTTGCTCTAACCGCATCAATCATCGAAAACTCAATATCTACAACAACAATTCTAGTTGAAATTCGATCTGCTAACCAGCCAATAACAGTACCCCAAGGATTAATAATCATTGTATCACCATAGCTTTCTCTGTTCTCATTATGCTTTCGAGCTTGTGCTGCAGCTATGACATAACACGACATTTCAATAGCCCGGGCACAAAGCATAATCTCCCAATGCGCCTGCCCTGTGACCATTGTAAAAACAGAAGGAGGCAATAGAACCTGTGAATCATGGTGAAACCTGAGGTGCTGACCGGGAATATCAAATCATAGGAAACCGTGAGACCCAAGCGCCCAAATCATGAGAATCTCAAACCGTACCAGGAAAGGAACACAGTTTCTATAATATTAAGCTCAAATAGCAAATGCATCACTCCACCACAATCACAATGAAATACAAACACAACACAAAAGAGTTGCAATTCATCTTCTAGGTGGAACAATGAACTAGTAACAGAGATTACAACTTACCAGAATTAGGTCATGAGGCGAGGCAAGGGAGTGAGGTGGCGGAGAAAAATCAGGCAACAAAATATCTTTTGAAGACTCTTTCCAACGTGATGGAGGTGTCGGTGGCAAAGCAAACGCGGGAGTGAGGCAGCGGAACGACGAAGTGAGCAAGGGATTGGGATTTAGGTCGCGTCACGTCTATCGCGAGGCGAGGCAGAAAGTGAAGGAAAAATGAAAAATATGATATCGTGTATTCGACTTTCGTGAATCGTGTATAAGTTATAACTAAGGAACTTTGATCGGGATTCGGGTTTGTCTCGAAATTTATGGGACAAACCCGATCCTGACCCAATAAAAGTTCGGGACTGATTTATAAGTCCTGAACCCAACCCGATGTCCTGATTTTTCGTGAAAAATCGGGACTCGGGACTCGGGTTCTCTCAAGGCCCGATTCCCATTTGTCCACCCCCACTTGAAATAGGCAAGTACATTATTCTTATTTTTCATTAAGTATAGCCAAGTGACACGGAAGCAACAATCAATGAAAGACATAAAGTAACAAAATCCATTGAATGTGGCTGTTGGACAGGGCCCCCATACATCCGAATTGATCAAATCAAAACATGCGAACTTCGACTACCAGAGCTAACATAAGAACTTTTGGTATGCTTGCCCAACTCACAAGCATCACAAATTAACTTTTCTTTATTCACTGCAGCAAATAGGCGAGGATAAAGTCGACTCAAAGTCAAGAAAGAGGGATGACATAATCGCCTATGTGAAGCATTAGGTCTTCCAAAGTGCTATCTCCTCCATGTCTCTCCATGATGGATGAAAGGGCTAAGTCTAATCCTTTCCGATCCATGTACCACAAGTCACTACGCCATATCCCAGTCTCATGTATCCCGCATGTCTTCTTCTTCCAGAAGATCACCTGAGGTATATCAAACAATACATTATAATTTAATTGGTTAATAATGGCATTTATGAAGAGGAGGTTAACGAAAAATGAAAGAGCATGCAAAACTTTGGACAAAGTCAAAGTGTTGGTACAATGCACTATACCCTAACCCACTACTGGTCGATCAGTGTCATCGGCTGTCTTAACAATCAATGGATTTGCTAAAAGAGTATATGAGCTAAACTCTCTAGCAGCACCCGTCACGCGTCCATAAGCTCCAGAGTCAATGATCCAATCTGACAAGCCAGCAGTAGGAAAGAATGTCAGGGCTAGTGAGTCATACATACCTGTGAAACCCAAGGCCAAAGCAACATTACCAGAGAAGTCAGATGAGGTAGGTGTATCAGTGCCTATCCTCACGCTTTCGAGTTTTCTCTGGAGTACGTCAAAGAATGCTCGATCCTCTTCAACGGTCATAGTACTCCCCATAGTCTCCTCATCACCAACATCCACCGTCAAGTTGGTGCGATAGCTTCCTCGGCCACCACCCCTAAAACCACCTCTCCTACCTCCACGAACTCTACCTCTACTTCCATAATCTCCCTCACAGGACATCCTCGAACAAGACTCCATCAAGTAGCCAACCGTCCCACACTGATAACAACTGCGAGTCTCCCCCTGAACCCTAGTTACCCGAGAACTAGTAGTAGCCAACGCCTTTGCGCCTGAAACTACACTCGGCGTAGAGTTTATCTTTATCTCACCCTCCGCTTGAATCATAGCTGTTACAATCTCATCAAGTGATGGAATCTTGGCCTGGGATAATAAAATCGATCTCCTCAAGTGAAAGATCGAATTCAGATCTTTCAAGAATTTCATAGTCCTTTCTTTCTCAAAATGTTGTCGCATTTTACATTTCGAGTCACTACAGCTGGACAATGGGTCGTAGTGATCCATCTCAGCCCACAATCGTTTCAAGCAAATAGAATACTCCTGAATAAACTTCTCCCCCTGGACCTCCACATCAATCTCTAGCTGAAGTTGAAATACCTTCATCTAGTTCTCAGTTCCGGAATAGGTGATCTTCAGACTTGCCCACATCTCACTCAACAAGGTAAGGCCATCCACACTAGAAGCAACAGATGTAGTCATCGAGTTCAGAAACCAAATACATAGCTAAGCATGAGTAACTTTCCACTCCGTAGTGGAAGAGATGTCACTCGTCGATTCACACTCCCTCAGGAAACTGTCCAGGCTTTTCCCTACTTAGATGGTCACAATCCCGCGAGACCAACTAAGATATGTAGCCGATCCATCAAGTTTCAACTCGATCGATGGAAGATCAAGTTTGATCGGAGCAGCGCCAGGGACAACAACCGAGGTTGAGGCATTCGCTCAATGTATGAGCCCAACCAAAGCTCCGAGCACCTCAGTATTAAGGTTCCCCATGACCTTCAATCATTATTTAACCGCACTGTCGTCTGTCCCTTGTATTTCACACACAGTAGCTACAATAACAACTAATCACAGTAACAACACAACCCATATAACAAGATCCTCCACACTCACTCACACGACAATCCACACGTCTCAACAGCCCACCATCAATACACATAGCAAACCGAGATGAAGATTCTGTCTCCAAACTCTGGCGGTGGCAGTGATGATGATGCGTGCGATGGCGCGCGACGTCCACACACGGCGTGCGACCTACCTGCAAAAAGCTCTTATCACTACGATCCCAACGGGGGTGGTTTTCGGTGATTCTGCCATCGGACGCGCCACAAAATGGCAAAAAAATGATGTAGGTCGCATTTTTCGGTGACGGCGTGTGCGCGGCAATTACGGCCAGGAACTGTCGAGTATGGAGCAGATCTGATAGAAGAGAAGATGGGCTATGTTTTGCGATCGATTCCGGTGGCGAAGGAGCAGTGACGGTGTCGGAATTGGGACGAAAGTTGTGGAGACGAAATATGTAGTAGGCTCTGATACCAAATTGTAAAATAAAAACAACACTTGGTATAACACTTGTTATTGATTATACGTTCATCTTGTTACATATATAGAAAGGCCACAATTATAGTAGGTGGAATCATCGTCACTCGTACTCACCTAACGCAAAACCTCACCTACCAACACTTGCAACCTACCAACAGTTTGAAAGTTTAGGTTATACGTTTATATATAAACTGGGAGTTATAAGTTTATAGTATATATAGATATAGGGTTATAGATTTAGAGTTATATATATAGTTCATAATTTCTTAACATACATATATAAATAATGGGGAAGGATTCCCTCACACAATTTTTAACACAATTTTCAACATAATTTCCTTAAAATTCCACTTTTAGGGTATTTAGGGTTGACAATTTAAGGTTTAGGATTAAAAAATTAAACCCTAAATCCTAAATACTAAACTCTAAAACCCTAACCCCTAAACTCTAAATCCTAAATACCTTAAACCCTAACTCTAAATCCTTTAAAAAAAACTAAAAGTGCTAAAATCTAAATCTTAAACTCTAAATTCTAAACCCTAAATCTCTAAAACCTAAATATATATAAACCCTTAACCCTAAATTGTCAACCCTAAATATCCTAAAAGTGGACTTAAGGAAATTGTGTTAAAAATTGTGTGAGGGATCCTTCACCATAAATAATACTTTATACTTATAGGGAATGATCCGTTGACTTTGTTTTTGACACGATTTCCTTAAAAGTCTATGTTTAGGGTCTGTAGGATTTAGGGTTTGGATTTTAGGATTTAGATATTTAGATATTAGGGTTTATATTTTCGGATTTTTTTGGGTTTTTTACGGTTTATGGGTTTTAGGGTTTATGTTTTTTAAGTTTAGGTTTTAGGGTTATAAACCCTAAAAACCCTAAACTTTAAGCCCTAAATCCAAAAATATAAACCCTAAGATCTAAATATCCTAAAACCCAAACCCTAAATCCTACGGACCGTAAGCATAGACTTTTAAGGAAATAATGTCAAAAATCGTGTCATAAACTGTCCCCAGACTTATATAGTTTATATATATGTTGTGCAGTTTATATAATTTATAAGTTTAGTGTTATAAGTTTATTGTTTAAATAGTTTATAGATAAAGATTTATAAGTTTACGATTATAAGTTTATAGTTATAAGTTTATAGTATATGTAGTTATTGGATTTATGAGTTTAGGGTTTTATATATAGTTAATAATTTATAAACTTACATATATAAATTATACTAGTTTATATGATTTATATTTGTATATTGTGTAGTTTATATAGTTTATAAATAAAGATTTATAAGTTAAGGGTTATAAAATTTATGTAATTTACATATAAGTTTACGATTATAAATTTATAAAATGTATAGTTGAGTTTAGTATTATATATAGTTTATAAATTATAAACTTAAATATATATATATATATAAATTATATAAGAAATTTAATTTAATTTATAATTTTATATAACAAATAATATATATTTTATCAAAAAAATTTAAATATTTTTTAAAAAATAAATAAATAAAAATTCATAATTATAAACTTATATATATGGATTATACAAAATATTAAACTTAATAATAACTTTATATAACAAAAAAATAATGATTTTATTTTTTAAAAAAAAAATCATAAAACAACAAAGCGGATCAAAAAATCGGACCTACGTTGAAATCGGCGATGATCGAACACCCCAGGTTTACCTATAGCTATTGTATGAGAAATGATATAGCGCAATAATTGTGGCACAAGAAACCCAAGAAATGATGGCACCCATATAAATGCAGGGGTGGGCAATGAAAGTTTCGCTTCCGCACCGTGCCCCTTCCGCATCTGCATCCGCAATTTTGTGAAAATCCATTTTTTATTCCGCATTCCGCTCTGCAAATTTTATGCGGAATGCGGAATCTGCTTCCGCAAAAAAAATGTGGAAGCGGATGTTCCGCATATTTTGTTAAAGGAAATAAGAAGATAAAGGAAATAAGAAGATTTTTGACCTAGCAACAATGTTATTTCCTGCCATCAGCGCGTACAGAAGAAACACAAAAAATCTAGGGA
>JAOWBN010174770.1:0-18054 GCA_028565015.1 Pinguicula moranensis
CCTCACGGAGAGTCCTTCTTCAAGATTATGAAAGTAATCTCCTCTTTAAGGTGTCCAAATATGGTAGTCCACACCACCACAAGCCTTGAGAACTTATACATTGTTTTGTACAGCCTATATGTGTATTTTTTGAGTGCTAGCTCCACATTTGAAGTCTAAGAAGATGAGAGGTAAAATTGCATCAAGTGTGGAATTTTTTACCCATTTCTCTATGCTTTCGGGTAGAGAGAAAAAGTAGAGAGAGAACCCTTTTGTTTATTCTAATCAGACTTGTAAATGCATCAATATTTCATATATGAATGTATTAGGGTATTTATGGAGGTTCCCATGAGTTTAAGATGCAAACACATATCCTATGGTATTCCACACCATCATAACCATTGAGAACTTATACAATTTTTTGTACAACCTATATCTGTGTTTTTTGAGTTCTAGCTCCACATTTGAAGTCTAAGAAGATGAGAGGAAAAATTGCCTCAAGTGCAAATTTTTTTTACCCCTTTCTCTATGCTTTCGGGTAGATAGAAAACGTAGAGAGAGAAACCATTTGTTTATTCTAATAAGACTTGTAAATGCATCAATATTCCACATATGAATGTATTAGGGCATTTATAAAGGTTTCCATGAGTTTAAGATGCAAACACATATCCTAGAGTTTATCAACATTTGATCCTAGTAATACATGTGTTTAATCTTTTGATAACTCATGTTAGGTGTCAAGGTTTTGTAGAATCAAACCATGTAACTAATATATACAACTCCTTGTATATTATTACACCATTGCATGTAATTTCAATAGTCATCTAACCTTTGCATGTAATCTAATTGGAGGAAAACATGTCACAACTATATATATCACATATATATAAGTTGTAGGAATTTACCACTAACTTGTATATATCTATAAATGTATATATATATATATATTAGTCAAATCCAATTAATGGAGTTTTGATGTAAATAATATACATCCCACAAACTTATGTTTATTAATTTTGTGGCCCCATAATTACAAACAAGTCCTTGAAGTTTCATAAACTTTATTTTGACCTCTATACTTTACCTTAATTACAAAATGACCCCTCAAGAATTTGATGTTAATGTATGTGACCCTATAGGTTCCCAATAATTTGGAAATGAACATTGAATTAAAATAATCAAATTACAGTTAATGAATTACACACTTGTAATTCATTAATCCCTAATTCAAATCCATAGACCATGAGTGACCTCTAGCAAAATATTATGGCCCCCAAGCATTGACAATAGTCATGGAAGGAGACTATCCTTTCAAGAACTTACTCTCGTGTAATTAATATCCTTTCACCTTATTCATATCCCTAATTTGTATGATAATATTTATTGTAACGTAAGTCATGATCATTTAGTACTAATTAGAAACTTCTTTCTAATTAAACTCATGCTTTGCAATGGCTTCTATGACTTCTTACAAGTGTCCATAGGGAGATCTTTACCTAATATTTTAGGAGCGGTGAATCTTTTATTGATCACTCACAATCCTTCCGTACTTCAAACCACTCCCAGGACTACTCATTGTTACCCATTTACGATGTAACTCTGAATAGAATCAAGGAGTGGCATCCATACTCAAGATATCTATGGTGATCTCAAGTTTAAGGATCACTTACACCCACTATGTCTTAGAGTATTATCCATTGACAATATGGTGATCTCTATGCTGGTCAATCCGGTGTACTTGTCAACTACAAGCATCCATTTCTAACTTAAGTGTCTCTACATTATAGTTGATTAGATGAACTATTTTCTTTCAAAGGAATTGGCTTATAACATGTTAACCTATCCGTATTAGTGATACCTTATCTCACTAATGCTACGGTTAGGGATGTTTAGTATTTATAACATAATTAGAGTGGTCTCATCATCACATCCCTTTATAATACACTCTAAGTTATCAACGCTAGGCTTTACTATTTGGAATGCTATAAATAAAGCAAGTAAATAATCACATAGTAAAGGTTGCTACAATCATATACAACATTAAAGTGTTAATACTAATCCCCACGGTGATTGGTCTTAAAGCATAACACTAACATTCATTTCCCTCTTTCCTTAGCCATGTCTCTATGCTCTTAGTAGAACAAATCTCGCATGGTAGCCTCATCCAATTGGTCTGACTTCTCGGACGCTGACTCGGATGCTCCTGCATCAGCCTCCCCAGGTGGAGAAGAACTCACCCCCGAGTCCTCATAGAATGCACTCAAGTGTTTGACATTGAAGACATCAGAGGTCTTCAAATGGCTCGGGAGTTTAGTCGATAGGCATTGTCATTGATCTTCCCGATCACTTTGCATGGTCCTATCTTTTCGTTGCCAAATTTGTTGTACTCTCCACTTGGGACTCGGTCTTGAGTAAGCACGACCCAAGCTTGGTTGCCCACGTTGAACACCATCCTCCTTCTTCGAGCACCCGCATGAGCTTTGTACTTCTCATTGCTCTTGGTGATGTTGGTTTGGGCTTGGTCATGGATACCCCCAAGGTGTTCGGCCATCTCTTCGGCTTTTCGGCTGTAACGACCAATTTGAGGAATGGGGACCAAGTCCAACACTCCTGCTGCATTGTTCCCACAAACCACCTCAAAGGGACTAAGTCCAGTGGTTCAGTTCTTCGAACGCTTGTAGGCGAATTTGGCTTGTGCCAAGGCCATGTCTCATTGCTTTGTCTTGGATCCGGATAGGCACCTCAACAAATTCCCTAAATTTCAGTTGACCACTTAAGTGTGGTCATCAGTTTGGGGGTGATTGGTGCTACTAAATTGGAGTTTAGTGCCCATTTTCACCCACAAGCTTTTCCAAAATAGGGTAACAATTTTTTTGTCACGGTCCGAGGTGATAGACCTAGGCATGTCATGGAGCCATGTAATCTAGGTGAAGTAGAGATAGGCAATTCTTACGGTATCCATTGTCTTTCGACATTCCACAAAGTGTGCCATCTTGGAGAATCGATCAACCACTATAAGGATAGAATCCATACACCTTTGCATACGTGGAAGACCCGAGACGAAGTCCATCATTACGTCGTGCTATGGTGACTCAGGTGTAGGCAATGGCATGTAAAGATCGACATTTGTGAGGCTGCTTTTTGCTCATTGGCAAATTCCACATTTCCTTAATTTCTTCACAACATCATTGACTATCTTTGGTCAGTAGTACTTGGAGGACACTAAAGTCATGGTTTTGTCCCAACCAAAATATCCCTCATTGTGGAGTTCATCCACTATCTTTTGTCGCCACGAGCAATCCGGTACGCATAGTTGTAGACCCCAAAATAGGTAACCATCTCGCACCAAGTCTCTCTATTGCTCATGTAGAGCCTCGTCGTATGCCCTACCAAAGGATGGATCATCCTTCTACAACTCCTTGAAGGAGTCAAAGCCAGAAAGCTCAACACGCATGGTGGAAAGAAGGTCGCTTCTTCGACTCAATGCATCCGACACTTTGTTGATGATTCCTACTTGGTGTCTCAAAGAGAACATGTATTCTTAGAGGTAGGAAACCCACTTGGCATGCCTACGGTTCATCTTATTTTAGTCGTTGATGTACTTAAGGGCTTGATGATCCGTGAAGAGCACGAATTCCTTTTGGATCAAGTAGTGCCTCCAATGCTTCAATGATTGCACAATGGCATAGAACTCCAAGTCATAGGTTGACTACTTCTTCTTGGCACCAGTTAACTTCTCACTGAAGAAGCCAATAGGCCTCCCATCTTGACTAAGCACTCCCCCTATCCCTAGGCCGAATGCATTGCAATTTAGTTCAAAGACTTTGTCAAAATCTGAAATAGGGGCCTCAGCCATCTCTTGATTCACAAGTTTGAAGCTTTCTTCAGCATTCTCTGTCCATAAAAATTCACCCCCATTGATGCACTCCATGATAGGTGTGGTCACCGAGCTGAAAATCTTGATGAAGCCGTGATAGAAGGAGTCTAGACCATGGAAGCTTCGCACATCATGGATGGAAGTTGGTCTAGGCCAATTTACAATACATTCCACCTTTGATGGTTCGGTGTGCACCCCTTCGGTTGACACCACAAAGCCAAGGAAGGACACTGAAGTGGTGGCAAAGGCACATTTCTTCTTATTCACAAGTAAAGCCTCCGCTTGCAAAGCTTCAAAAACCGCCTCAAGGTGCTCTTGGTGCTCCTCCATATTGGGGTTGTGAATCAAGATGTCGTCGAAGTAGACCACTACGAATTTTCCATAAATGGCCTCAACACTTCATGATAAATCTCATGAAGGTGTTTGGGGCATTGGAAAGACCGAATGGTATGACTAACCACTCAAATAACTCGTGAATAGTCTTAAAGGTCGTCTTCCGTTCATCCCAGGTTTGATTCGGATTTGATGGTAGCCACTCTTCAAATCTATCTTTGATAAGACCTTGGATCCAGCAAGTTGGTCCAACATGTCATCATGATTAGGTATAGGGTACCTATATTTGATCGTGATGCGGTTGATGGCATGGCTATCCAAGACATGTGCCAAGTGTTGTCCTTGTTTTGTACTAGCAAGGCTAGCACCGCGCATGGACTCATGCTCTCTTGAATGTAGCCTTGTGGAAGTAACTCCTCTACTTGTCTTCTCAATTCTTTAGCCTCCTTGGGACTTAATCGGTAGGCTGGCCGATTAGAGAGGCTTGATCCCAGAACTAGATCAAGTTGATGTTGGATGTCTCGGAGTGGAGGCAATCTCGTTGGTCGTTCATCGGGCATCAAGTCCCTCAATTCATGCAAGAGTTCTTGCACTTCAAGAGGGAGAATAGCGACTTCCTCAGTCAGTTGCTCGCCCCTAGGGAATAGGGCAAACACCACTTCTTGACCGTTGGTGGTGTTGGTTTGTCTCTTCGCGGAGCTAAGATCACTTTATTCACTTTTATGCTTAGGGAATAGGTGTTCTTGTGGCCATCGTGGATCACCGTCCGATCGTATTGTCATTGCCTACCCAAAAGTCGGTGGCAAGCATCCATAGCTACCACATCACACCACACCGTGTCATAGTACCTCTTGCTGATTGAGAATGAAACAAGGCAGCATCTATTGACCGTTACTTCACTGCCTTTGTTGAGCCATGACAATGTGTAAGGCGTGGGGTGGCGCTCAGTCTTGATATAAATTTTATGGACAGCCTCCTTGGCCATCAAATTTTCACAACTCCCACTATCCACGATCATCTTACACACTTTGCCACCTATGGTGCACCTGGTGCTAAAAATGTTGTTCCGCAACCAATCTTTATTCATCGGATCCTTGTGACTCAAGAGGCTCTTCCTCACCACCAAGTTTTTTTGACCATAACTTTGCAAGATGTAGTCCTCGCCATTCAAACAGTGAATTGTATCAGCTACAGTCGCTTGGATGATCCTCGATCATCAAATGGTGGCCTCGATGATTTTGAGACAATTTGCACATGTTGGACTTGTGGCCAGGCTCTCCACAACAAAAACACTTGATGGCAATAGTGTTAGCGTTGCTTTGAGCGAGTTTACCACCCGAACGCCCGTTCCTTAGCGAATCCTTGGGCATATCCTTCGCTGAGGTGGCCTTGCCTTGTGCATTACTCGACTAAATGACTTGAGACTTCGTCCGTCGTTTCCTTTGCTATCTTTCAACAGTCAACGCTCATTGATAGGCCTCTGAAACTCTCCATAATGATTGGAGCAACAACACGTAGTGGATGCCATCCGTAGGCCACTAATGTAGCGACCTACCAATTGCTCTTGCAAATCGGCAAGATCGTTCCTTGCCACTAGTTTTTTTTTGTTTTTGATATGCCGAAAATCCAATATAAAGAATAAAAGAGTATGTACAAAAAGAAATCAAAATAAAAGCAGGAAGAAAAAATACAGCCAGAGATATGAACATCCAATCTATGAGTTCTTCTAAGTCATCTTGAACGATTTTGATTATTTCAGAATTCAAATCATTGGTTTTTAAAGCTTGTAGTTTAACAGATTTCTTCAGTTGTTGCATTGCTGGTACATGTTCCAGCCAATGTCATAGTTGTCAACTTATCAGTGCCAGCTCTAGTACACAACTCAACTAGCCAGCAACATCAACTTATCACTTGTAGTGGAACAACATTCTAAAGCATACAAGGGTATTTATTGTCATCATATCAATCCGTGTATTGGTCCAAAACTCAGTCTGCTCATATGAGAGCCTATTTAACTATAAGATTGATGTAAGATCCTTTTTTCCAAGCAAGTCTATACCATTGTCAGATGAGATAGTCCTTTGAGTGTTCTGTCTCAAGTTCATGGACTCTTCTGATTTCTCTTGATAGCCTGCTGCTTTTCTGCTCAGCCCTTGTGTGGCACCTTACTTAGTTGGAAAATAGTCTACTAGACATGGAGATGAGCTCCTCATGTAAAGGTCATGCAAGTCATTAAGTTGCAGCATCTAGTCAGAGAATGAGTAGGGGAATAGTTGTGCATCCCTTGATGCCTTTGTTCATTGCCAGATTTCACTCTTGATAGTATGGAGTATTTGCGTTTTGTTTGGTTCCTCTCTTATGAAGTGAAGTTTGTTTCTGCTCTTCCACGGTGTCCATGTTGTTGCTATCCAGACAGCTAGTCATGCCTCCTTTGTGCCAACCGGTTTCAGATCACTGGAGTTTGCTAGAGAAGGGGCTTGAGGATCAATATCCTAATTGATAGCATTGTTTATACCAAGCTAGCTCTGTATGGATTTCCAGACTGTGATTGGAACATACTAGGAATAAGTGAGCAGTTGTTTCATCAGCCGTGTGACAGAAGGAGCAACCAATTTCTTGTTCTTCATGGATAATTTTCATGGCTTGCAGGCTAGCTTTCAAAGGCAGAGCATTTTGTGTTAGTTTCCATGCAAATATACTAATGTTTTTGGGGACCAACCTGTTTCATACCAACTTCATTGATTGTATGTCATCATCAGTGTATTGTGGTTGAGTTATGGAGCATATCTGTCTGTACGCTTCACTGACAGAATATGATCCAGTACCATTGCCAAGGAACATGTACATGTCCTGCTCCTGTGGTGTTGGGGAGATATCCTACAAGAGTTGAGTAAGATTACATAATTCTAAAGGTTCATTACCTCGTAAGTTCCTTCTCCATCTCCACTCCCATATCCAGTTGCTTCACTCCCAACTACTTAAGTTTTCCAAAGTCACCTCTTTATGTAGTGCATTTCTGTACAACTGTGGATATCTCTCTGCTAGAGGTGTGTTGGAGTGCCATTTATCAATCCAGAATTGGATATCATCACCATCTCCAACTCAGATTCTAGAGTTTTCAGAGAACCATGCAGACCTTGGAGTTTTATGTACACCATACCACCACTTTGAAGCATAAGCTCTAGCTCTCCTCCTTTTTCTTTGAGCCATATGTGATCTGTTTAGCTTCTGTGGATTCCCTATTGTCAGTTTCCCATCTACAGAATACTTGGATTTGATTATAGCATAATCAAAGTTGTGGTCTCCCTTTAGTAAACATTTACCCCATTTCCCAAGCATTGCATCATTAACAGCTGAGAGATATCTCACTCCCTACCCTCCCTTAGCTATAGGAATGGATACTTTACTTCAAGATACCTAGCAGACTCTTTTTTTTTTTCAGTTGTGCTCCCCTAGAAGAAGGATCTCATTGTTGTGCTTAATTGTTTGATCATTGTGGGAGGAGCTTTGTAAAAGCCAAAGTAATGTGAAGGTAAAGCATTTAGCACTGCATTAAGTAGAATCCGTTTACCCCCTTATGAGATGTATTTGTGCTCCCAAGTAACAAGTCTTTTGGTGAGTCTGTCCAGAATAGGAGACCATGTCTGCCCTTTCTAGAGCTTGCTCCAATCGGCAAGCCTAAGTACTAAAATGGGATGGAACCAAATTTGATGTGAGTTGACATTGCCAGCAGTGTTTGCTGTGGAATGTTCACTCCCACCAATTGACTTTTATTTTAGTTTATGCGCAATCCTAAGAGCTGCTCGAAGTTTTATAAGATAGCTTTGAACATTCTGATGGTATTTCACGAGGCCAGTCCAAATAAAATTGTGTCATCAGTATACTGCAAGTGAGAGATTGGCACCTTGTCCCTACCAATATTCAAGGCGCTGAGCAGGTCTAATTCCTCAGCTTTACTGATCAGCTTGGACAACCCCCCTGCTGCAATGAGAAACAGTAAAGGAGATAATGGATGACCCTATTGTAGTCCTCTTGTGGGGTATAATTCTCATGTTGGACTACCATTAATTAAGACTGATGAAGATGAGGATTCCAGCAGTGCCTTTGTCCACCATGTCCAGTAAACATGGAAGCCCATTTTTATCACACATCAGTCAGATAATTCCAATTCAATGTGTCAAAACCTTCTCGAAGTCAACTTTGAAGATTAAGGCCTATTTTTTAGCTTCCTAATCTCATCCACTACCTCATTATCCACCATAATCCCATCTATAAGTCTTCTTCCTTTGATGAATGCCATCTGCTGCTCTGAAATCAGGTCATCAACGACTCCACTGAGTCTGCTTGTCAGGACTTTAGCAATAATTTTTGGCATTGCTCCAATGAGGGTAATTGGTCTATAGTCTTGCACTTCCATTGGTTCTTTATTCTTTGCAATGAGAGTGATAAAAGCGTAATTACATTTGTTCCTTGCTTAGATCTATTGAAGCATCTTTATTCCACCTCCGTATGCCTTCCTTGATAGCTCTGAGTTTCTCTTTAATCCTATAACTGGCATATCCATGTAAGCCACAACTATTCCACAGATTAATCGCTAGGTCAGTGTACTCCTTGTTCTTCAACCATATGTCCAACACTCTCAACGTTTTTGGCCCCTAAAGTTGGACCTTGCTAACTAGGCACACCGGGCAGTGATCAGGGCAAGTATCATGTGTATCCTCTTTATCCAATCCTGTTTGGATCCATTGATGTTGTTGTGTCCACATCCACTCATCATTAACTAAAAACCTGTCTAATCTGCTCGTAGCTCTTAGTGAGGGCAAGTACCATGTGTATCTTTTCCTAGACATTCTGAGATCCTGCAGGTCCATCCTTGACACAAAATATCTGAACTGCAATATTTCATAAGCATTTGAATGTTGCGCAATGCCTTTCCTTTCTTTTTTGTCTAGGATAGCATTAAAGTCTCCCATGAGACACCATCTCTCATTGTCTCTCCCAGCCTTAGCAACTATCAATTCCATCCATTGGTTCTGTTTTATGGTTGTCTCACTAGGTCCATATACATTTACCATATTGGAGATCAGTCCTTCACCATTCCAGATACCCACAAGTTCCAAAAAGCCCTCTCTTCCTAGTATACTAGTTCGTTTAAATTTGTTACTATTCCATATACAAATCAGCCCTCTAAATTGGCCCCTAGCAATCCAATAGATCCAATCAAAGTCCATATCATACCATAGCGTAGCACAAAAAAATTTATCCACATGATCCATCTTTGTTTCCTGAATACTAATAAAGTCAGGTTTCTGCTTATGTATCAGTTGTTTGAATCTATACCTTCTTCCCTGACCACAGAGGCCTCTTACATTGTATGTGATTAGTTTCATTGGGAAACAGTGGCTTCTGCTCATGTAGGACTGTTTGATCCAGCTTCCTCATACAGTTTCTAATTGATACCTATCAGTAGGTTCCTAGTTTTCAGCAACACTTGAGTCATATGATATTCCAAGTTGTCTACCTATGTCCAAGGTAAAATCTGCTTCATTTTTTATAGTAGTGGCTGGAGATAGATCTAAGAGGAGGGGTGGGTTGACAGATGTTTGTTCAAATAACTGGCCTAGCCATTCATCTAAAGTAGCAAGATTGCTTGCTTGAGCTGGATCACTCTCTTTCCTTGTCTGGCTTCTGGTTTTTAGTCTATTTCTGCGTGCACTAGAGTTCACTACTTTCTGGCTATTTGGACTACTAATTAAAGCTACCATTTTAGGAGTTGTATTCAGAGGGGAAACTCCTCATGTGTTAGAGGAATATCATTCATCATATCAGAAGATGAAGGTTTGGCACCACCAGGTATGTCAGTTGAAGATGCACTATGTATAACCATGATTTCAGCATGGATGTCCTCACCCGGTGTGTTTGTTTCAGCAGCACCAGGTTCACCCATTACTGCTTCGTTTATAGCATCCTTGTAACTTTCCATTCTCACCTCATCACAACTGATAAATGCATGTTACTGAAACAGTTCTGTCAGCCGATCCAGATTCACAAGGACTACCATAGACAGATGCATGAAGTGTACAAGTTATTGCAAACATGACAGCTCCTCCAAATGTGAGTGTATCCTCTAAACCAAACGTGTCACTAGCACTTAAAGGTGTTTCAGCTATCATTTCATCACACTTATCGACATAGATCTATTTTGTGTCAAAATCAATTTCAGTCCTAGGCAAATTAACCATAATCAGATCATGGCTTTGTATATTCAGACTATTATTCACCTCTGTTAATGGCGGAGGCCACTAGCTAATTCTACCAGGCACCCATGGTTGGGCTGTCTGACCTGGATCATGTTTGCTTTCTTTTGTAGCCAATGTTTCAAAATGGGTTGGCACGCACTGCCCCATAGGACGAATTAGTCCATCTCCCCTGCGCAGACCTTGTCCATTCCCCTTAACCAGAGCTAATGTAGGATCAGGGTCCTCAGAGTGTCCATCAATGTGGTCTAATGAAACTATAGAATCAAATTCTGATGGGGATGTTATATCTTCATACCAATGGGGTTCAACTTTCCTAGATTCCATAATGTATAAGGGATAAGTCACACCATCAACTATCACCTGAATAGTTTGCTCTATCTTGGCTCCCAATGGGACTTGCACCACTAAATATGTTGCTTCAAGATTTATCTTGGAAAGAGTAATGTCTTCTATGCGTATTAGCGAACCTATACGTTTGCTTATTTCAGACAGATGAGCAGTGGTCCATGTTTCGAGTGGCAGGCCAAACACTTGGATCGTACATAAGCGGCTACTCACTAGTGTACTCACAGACCAGGGTTTAATATCAGATAGCCAATTAGCAAGCTATAACTTATCATTAGGCCTAGGCATTTGGAATTCTGAATTCTAAAATGAGATTTCCGAACCGATCCAAATTTTTTTCGGAAATGGAATGTAATTTCCAAACCAATATGTATTTTATTATGGAATTCAGAAATTGGTTCGGAATTCGAAAATTCATAATTTTCAAATTTCCATAAAAAAAAATTGAAAATTCAAAAAATCGATTCAAAAATCCGAATTTTCGAAAAGGTAATAATAATAAAAAAAATAATAAATTCAACATCATTCCATCCATATGTTGTCTGGCCTGTCCCACCTCCTGCAACACCCTGAACTGGTAGTACAGACACCTTTGAATGGTTCCCTACGTACAAGTAAGAACTAAGAAAGGCACAACCACTTATGAGTTCACCACCATCCATCAACAACAAAACACAATACACTAAATAGTGATTATTGGAAAAATCACTTGCAACATCTATTCCTTCAGTCTTCTAATAACCTAGACCATTTGAAGTATAAACCCTAAACTAATTAATCGAGAATAACAACTCCACCTTTCATCCCAACAAACACAAATAAGGCTTCTCTAAAACTCCCCCCATATTCGTTCCAAAAAATAATACTTTACACTAAACCAGAAATTTAAAAATTTGGAAACTCTAAAAAAATTCAGAAATTTGGAAAATTCAAAAATTCAAAAAAACAATTAATACTTTACATTGCACAGATTTCCAAAAAAATTGAAAATTCAAAAATTCCAAATTTCCAAAAATTTTCTCGATACAAGCCAAATTATAAATTGGAAGCATGTGTAATTCCAATCCAATCCAAATTTGGAATTCAAAATTTTGGATTATAATTCAGAATAGTTCAGGATTCAGAATTTCCGAATTTTAAATTCTGAATGCCCAACCTTACTTATCATTCAACAGCAGATTAGGCAGGTCCAGTGACTCTTCTTCCCACAGGAGGATCATGCCAGCACCCAGCGGGGCTAGCCACCACATTCAAATAGCCAACTGCTTTTAGAGACATTTGTAAATCACCACTACGGTCCTTAATAGCCAGCATGCCCACATAGCTATGGCCAAGCTAGGATTGAGGCTCCACACAGGTGCACAGTACTCCATTTTGAGGCGGCTTACCAGTCTGCCCAGAAGCACCCTTAGTAGAGCATGCTCCAGTTGTGAACTTGCCAGCCCGTTATCATGTTTTTACAAGGAAATCCAATGAGAAGTCGTTGAGGCACACACTACCTAAGACCGAGATCGTGCAATTTTGGATATCTGGCTTAGTTTGCCTACAACTGGTACGAGCCTAACCAGGTATTATTGAGTTTGAACAACATCATATCAATATCGTCCACATCCAAGAATTCTACAAAACCAAAAGGTAGTCCTCTGATATTCATTTTGCAGGCAATCGATAATTCATGTATAGACCCATGTCTTTTCAGTGCACTACGAAGGCATTCGGTGTCACAATCTCTCGGGAAGTTGGCAATATAGAAGTTGGTAGTGGTAGACCGAGTTATCTCTAACACTGGTGTGATTCTTGGGCCTAATCTCTCCTGGACAGGACGCGGCTTCTAACGAGGCAGGGGTGGAAATGAGCTGGAGTCTCGCTGCATATATGCCATTGGGGCTTTGCCTGCCTTAATGGCAACTCTCCTCATTAGTTTTGCTTGTCGAGATGGGACAGTCCAGGTTGTATCGTCTCGGGGTGTTTGTACAGAAGGTTAGAGGATGGGAATGGGTTATAGAGGAAGGAGAAAATCTCTGCCCATATGCGTTAGGCTACCCCTGGAGGTAGTGAAACTCTCCAGACGGCCAGTCAGGTGCGACGCCAAAAAAGGCAAAGCTTCGGTGTGGGGAACGAGGGGGGAAATGTGGGCAATGAGATTGTTCATTAGGTCACCTTGTACGGAGAGAAAAGTTTTCTCGAAACCCTATTGTTTTGTTTCCTTGCCACTAGTTGATAGAATTCTTCCATGTATTCTTCAACATTGCTAGGCCATTGCCTCAATGTACGGAGGCGTTGGTAAAGAGATTGAGCATACCCGAAGGGAAGGAAAATGGCTTCACATCTTTCTCTCCATCTTCTCCCAAGAGGTGATCTTTGAATGCCCTTGGCATTACAGGCTCTTTTGGTTTGTTCCCACCAAGCCGAGGTTCATCCTTTGAGCTTGATTGAAACAAGTTCCACTTTCACCTTGTCAGGCACCTCCTTATATTTGAAGATGCGCGCTACTTCATTGATCCAATAAATAAAGCCTCCGCGTTGTAAGAAACCCAAGAACTTGAGCAACTCCACGTTGAAGCCAAGGCCGAAGGTACGCTCCTTTCGGTCATCACGTCCATCGCATCGAGGATTGGTCTGATAATGGTCAAAAAAGTCATCGTCTTCATCATAACAAAGGGCTTGTTGGTGACCCCGAGTTTGGGACTCCAACTTCTGAGTAGATCCGTGATTTGTTGATGCATCTCCTCAATCAACTCATCTCTCATATCCTCGCGGCCATAGTAATTGTCTTCATCATCAAATCTACGAAACCCTCGTCCAGAATTCCCCATCATTTGATAGATATACAAGATGATGAGATATCAAGGCTCTGATATAAACAAATGTCAGGCTAGAATTGTGATAATTCTAGGGGCTACAAACTCACAAGTGATCATGGATGCATGGATGACACTCGAAAGATTGTATCGGACAAAAACTCAAGAAATGACTCAAATTGTTGAAAGCTTATGATTTTATTGAAGTACTCTCAATGCTTGAATGAAAAGACCAAGGGGTGGTCGAGTCATTTATAGCCTAAGGCCTTTGTGCTCGACCCGCAAATATCAGACGCAACCGAATGGTCAAAGGACTATTTCTATTTTCCAAAAAGATTGGCCCGTGCCATCTCTTTATGGACTGACTTTATCTCGGTCAAAAACCTGGCCAACGGTCCCCTGACGTGTCCTGAAGAGAATGACCACGTGTCCGCCCATGTCCAACTCATGGATAAGGACTTTGGCCGAGACATACTACAGGCTACTACAAACTAACCCCTAAAAACTAGGAAACTACAGTTGGTCCGAACCACGACTCATGTACTTGAGTCATTTAGGTCCAAATTTGGTACCCCACGTGCTCACAAGGACCTTACAAGTTGGTTGGACTCAACCAAATCAAAATGACATGACTAAATAGTAATTTGGCATGAACAATACTAATGTTTCTTCATCGGCTGCGATAGTGCGCCAATCTTGAACCCGAACGTTGCTCTCGAGCCATTCACCAATTTACTCATGCAAATTGCGATTTTCTTGGTGCATTCGCTTCCCTCTTTCCTTAGCCATGCCCCTGTGCTCTTGGCAGGACAAATCTTGCAAGGTAGCCATATCCAATTGGTCCAATGTCTCGGACACTGTCTTGGGTGGCTTGGATGCTCCTGCATCAGTATCCTCCAAGTACTATTGGGCGAAGATGGTTAGTGATGTTTTAAAAAGGTGAGGAAGTGTGGGATTTTCCAAAGAGCCAAGGGCACCAATGTCGGCCTCTACACACCATTGCATACACCCGAGGCACCATGGCATGATGTGACGACGGACTTCGTCTTGGGTCTTCCACGAACACAAAGGGGTATGTATTCTATCCTTGTGGTGGTTGAACGATTCTCCAAAATGGCACACTTTGTGGCGTGCCGAAAAATAATGGATGTCGTGAGGATTGCACGTCTCTACTTCACTGAGGTCGCACTGCTCCATGGGTTGCCTAGGTCGATCACTTCGGACCGAGACACCAAGTTTGTGAGCTTTTTATAAGGGAACTTGTGGGAAAGATGGGCACCAAACTACAATTCAATAGTTCCTACCATTCCCAAATCGATAGCCAAACTGAAGTGGTCAACCGGAGTTTAGGAAATTTGTTGAGATGCCTAGCCAGATCAAAGCCGAAACAATGGGACATGGCCTTGAGTCAAGATAAATTTGCCTACAACTGTTTGAAGAATAGGGCCACTGGCCTTAGTCCTTTTGAGGTAGTGTGTGGAAACAACCCCTCGAGAGTGTTGGACTTGGCCCCCACTCACAAATTGGTCAATATAGCCCTAAAGCTGAAGAGATGGCTAAACACCTTAGAGGTATCCATGAACATGTCCGAACAAACATCACAAAAAACAACGAGAAGTACAAGACTTATGCCGATGCTAGAAGAAGAAGAGTGGTGTTCAATGTTGGTGACCAATTTGGGCTGTGCTAACTCGAGACCGATTCCCAAGCGGCGAGTACAATAAACTTGGCAACCGAAAGATAGGACCGTGCAAAGTGATCAAGAGGATCAATAACAATGCCTATCATCTAAAGCCCCTGAGCCATTTGAAGACTTCTGATGTCTTCAATGTCAAACACTTGAGTGCGTGCTATGAGGAATCGAGGCCGAGTTCTTTTCAACCTGGGGAGGCTGATGCAGGAGTATTTGAGTCACCTGCGCCACCAGAGATAGTATCCGAGACTTCGAACTACATGGATGAGGCCACCTTGCAAGATCTGGCCTATCATAAGCGTAGGGACATGGCCAAGGAAAGGAGAAAGGGAACGCACCAAGAAAATCACAATTCGCTCGAGTGAATCAGCGAATGGCTCAAAAGTAACGGTCATTGGTCAAGAAAGGCGCACACGTGCGGCCAGTATGGCACTTTTTGTGTTGTCTATGCCAATTTTTATTTTTGACGTGCCTTTTTAGTTTTATTGCATCCAATCGACTTGTAAGGTCCTTGTGAGCACGTGAGTACCAATTTTGGACTCAAATGACTCGAACACATGGGTCATGGTTCGGACCAAAAGTAGTTCCTAGTTTATAGGGATCCGCTCAAGTGTACGACCAAGGTGTGTCTCGGCCCAACTTGTTGTCTATGAGTTGGGCAAAGGCGTGCGTGTGCTCCTAATGTTCAGGACGCGTGGAGCACATGTAGGATAGTTCTGGACCGAGACAAAGTCCAAGCCTAAGAAGATGGCACGAGCCACACTTTTCGGATCTTGAAAATGGTCCCAACATTGCTTGGCTGCTTCCGAAAATTGCGGCCAAGCGTTGAAAGACTTAGGCTATAAATAGCTCGGCAATAAAGAGATCTTTGAGTTTTGAGTACATATTTATGAATTTGTGCTACACAATCATTCGAGTGTTTTCAATCCTTGTTGTTGTGAGTTGAGTGTTATTGCCCCTAGAGTTATCAGAATTCTAGCCTTGGCATCACAAACAGCCCCTACAACTCTAATTTAAATATAAGGAGTAAAAATAAATCCAACATATGCCAGGAAAACTTGAGATTCGAACACTTGGGGACCAAAATATATGAGTAATGACCAAGCACCTTGGAGACCAAGATTCCATGACTTGGAGGCCAAGAGCTTAAGCCCCAAGAAACAAAAGTAGAGAGCATGAAACAAGGATGAGAGGCTCATTTATAAATAAACATGTGAAGAGAAAAAAAGAGGGGACTTTTCTCTTGTGAAGATCCAGAGCATTCTAGATGCATCCTTAGTTCAAAGATTAGTCGAAATAGCCTAAAGGAAAGTGATTTCTTCATATGTTTTACATGAGTGATAGAAAATGATTGAGGGAGAATGTTTCTCTTATTAAAAAAACAGAGCATGCTTTCTTTTTTTCTCTGTTACCTTCAGATTATATATCTAAATCAGCTTGAGTAGAAATATTATATCTTTTGAACATTAGCTTCAAACATAAAAATGATCCCGTGCTAATGTAGACTTTCATTAGCCATCATAATTCGAGTTGAATTGTTCTAAGTTCACATTTTGTGGCCTACAATCTTGTTGGAGATTAGTAGATTGAATGATATGGGTGAAGAATTCTACTGTAGCATTTCCGTCAAAAACTGCCGATTACTACCTATGATCTGATCTTTTGGACGTGCAAGTGGATGGCAAATTGTTAAAGCCTACTGGACGTGGGAGTGGGAAACCATCTCGTCAATTAACTCATGCTCACGATACGAATGGAGACACGAGTGTGGTTGTTTCACTGGAAAACAGAGTAAGCTCTCTGCTTCAGTCATGTTTTCCAGTGATTGTAGAAGGTGTTGCGGGGGTTGTGCTGATTGATGGGGATTCAGCGTTGCATGAGGCTGATGTGTTGCTGGAGTCCGAGCTGCTGGAGGCGACGAAAACAGACAAAGATCCTACAAAACCGGATCTTGTCCACCATGTTCATCAACTGCTTTCTCCGGTTACTTCCAACTTGGAACGTTCTAAGTATGATATTCAGATGGATGGTGCTGTTAAGGAGGTTGATAATGAGGGATGGGAAGTTCAGCACCGGCGACGGAGGGATGGCAAGGCTCCTGTTGGTGAAGGAGTTGCTATCAAGACATTTAAAAACACTCTGCCTCCTCACATCCAGAAAATGCGAGCAGAGACGATTTCTTTCCATGTCGCAAATTTACCTTCAGCATGCACAGAGTGGGAACTCCATCATGTCTTCTCAGCATTGGGGTTCGTGCGTGATGCTTTCATTCCGCATAACCAAAATCAAAATCACCGGAGGTTTGGTTTTATCAGGTTTGCACCGGTTGTGGACCTTGTGGTGTTTGAACAAAATCTTGCAGGCTGCTAGATCGGTGCTTATAAGCTGATGGTTAACCGAGTGAGGGGACAGGACTCACGGAGTCTAGCTGCTTCTGTGCGTTCATATGTTCAACCCCAAAAAGTTCAAGATTCACTTAATTTGCCAAACATGACAGTGACTCTGCCTGTTCTTCCAAACCAGCATGTCATGGTTTTTGAGGAAGACGTTTCAGCTGCTAAATGGCTGGAGTTTTGTGTGATAGGAAAACCTCTGCTGGCACCTGATTTCATTGCCAAAAATCTGAAAAATATAATCTTGAGGATGGTAAAGTGATAGTGGAGGGTGGAGAAGTACTTGTTTCCTATATGACGGATTCATTGCAAATTCGTCTTCAAGATGACCCAACTTTGGCTGCATCAATTGGATTATCGTGTGTTCGTCCGT
>JAOWBN010174781.1:0-18051 GCA_028565015.1 Pinguicula moranensis
ATCAATTCTCTGGTGATTAACTAACTCCCTTATTTCACTATTTTTTCCTGGAGAACTCAGACCCCGAGCATTATAGGGCACTATTTGCATTGGGTTTAGACTAAGGGTACACTGTGTTTTGCTGGATCCCCTGCTTCTGTAAAGAGCCGATCATCTCTGTCCTGCATCATATTAATCGTTCCAGTCAAATCTTCTCTAGACGTCTGTGGAGAGACACCTAGATCAATAGCTAAGTAAATAATCTCGTCAGTCTTTGATTTTTCTTCCGCACCCCAGGCCGAGTAACACTCGTGGTATCTTTTTCCGCTTCCTGTATTCTACGGGAGTGCTCTCTCAGTGTAGCATCAGAAATTGCTACTGGATTCATTGTCCTATACATTACCTTGGATTTTACTTGCAAGGACTTCGGTGTTAATTGCAGCAGAGGCATGATATCAAACGGATCTGATTCTTGTGTTGATATATTCCTGTACTGAAAATCCCTTTCGTAGTGCTCTTCTTCTGAGTCAATCGGCCTCTGGATCGCACGCGCCTCTGTTTCCTGTCTAGCTAGGGGCTCCATAAATGATTCTTTCTTGGTTAAACGAGCCGGGGTCACCCCTTCCTCATATAATTCTGCCAATATACCATGACTTTTATCTTTCCCCGACCCAGTAGACGAAGCTGCCTCACCTCTACACAATGTCTCGGGACCACTGTTGACTCTTCCCTCATCTTGATCACTATTCTGCTGACATGTAGATTTTCTCATCCACCTCAACTGCGGCGATAAGCTCTGTTCCTTCTGTCCTGGAAGAGACCTCACAGGGGGTGACCGGGTCACTGTCTGTTCATTCTGTACTTCAGCACTACCAGCCACAATATTTCCACAGACTACTGTCTCAAGCGCTTCCACATTCGTGCTAGACTCCGCAAATCTACTCTCAGATTCCACGTTGATCCTTTTTTACATTTTCATCATTGACAGGACACTGTACCTCATCCTCCCTCCAACCACTTCCCGATCCCATTGCTCTGTCCTCACCGCACCTCCGGCTCATCTTCCTCCTTCAATTGATACCATTTTATCCTTTCGTAATTCCAGCCATTCATCATTTAGCATTCTGGCCTTGACGCCTTGCCTCCCCCATGGATAGACTTTGCTTCTTGGTAGCTCGTCGAACTGTCGCTGCTCCTCTGTATCTTGGATATTAAACCTCTCCTCCGCCGTTACTATCTCCAGTGTTAGGTGAATCAGTTTATTCTCTATTACTAACACCTGCATCCGACCGAACTGCATCTCCGTATGATTTAATATCTTCTCGTCAATATTCGTCAGGGAACCAATATTCGATGTGATCTTATATCAGCAATATAGGGGGGGTGTTCCTAATTTGGATCCACGCCGGGCGTGCTTGCTTCCTATTTATCAGCTTCAAGACCGTAAGTAGTGAATTCCTAGTTCTGACCGTGCTCCAATCCTCCAACATACGAACATGATCTACATTCGATCTTAATTTTAAAACCACTTCTCCCCCCTCTAACCTGGCTGCCGAACTCTCCTCATAACCATATTGTGCCAAAATCTTGTTCAATGTTTTAAGGTCCTCTATTGGAGCAGGCATCCCCACCAAACAGTTATCTAGCCACTGAGCCGCCTCTGGGTCCGGCGTAAACGGAACTGATATTACCTTAGATTTATCAAATCAGGCTATCCCCTCATCCTTTAGCTCCAAAGCGACTGTCCTGCCCCCAGTTCCGGCGTAGTTTCTGGACGACGTGCAACACTGACTCGAACTTTGAATGACCCAACCCATATCCCGTTCAACTTGTCAAGGATATTCACATCAATCGACTGTTTTAGGAATCACACAAAACCAAACCTGCTCCCCGGCATCATCTATTGTCTAGGTAGATGAATATCAGATACCTGTCCGAAAGCAGAGAATACCTTCCACATCTCACCTTTTTTCCATGTAGATGGAAAGTTTGTGAAGTAATATGAGGACGACTCATTACGCATCTTTTTTACATATCTAGGTAGCTCCTTAACTGGACGCAAATAGGCTTCCCTGTCCCGGACAGCTTTCCGTGATGGACTCGTAACCACTTTCCACTCTCCATTTCCTTCCTCTGGGGTTTCCTTTACAGGAACCGCCTGACTTAAGGCCATTCGCACCAATTGGCCTCTTTCTAGTTCTTTGTAAATATTATTCCTCCAACCAGGAGCTTACCAGTCACCAGAGGATACCCTACCGACGAGCGTACTCGAACGGTATAAAAAGGTAATTCCGATGGAGGAGTCCGGAGAAGAGCTAGGGTTTGGCTGCTGGTGTGTTGTGTCACTAGTCAAACCCTTTTATGTTAATGCCTTATTATAATGAAGTCCCTACAAGATGCAACTATTATAAATATGCCATTTATAACACTTTCTCATGATAGGTTAAATATATCAATCACTCCCATCTTGCTACAATGACTCATAAGAATACTAGTATTAAGGCCCTTAGTGAGACAGTAAGCTAATTACTCTAGTGTCCTCATATAGCTAATCTCTAATACCTTCTCATCTAATTTCTCTTTAATGAAGAATCGATCAATCTCGATGTGTTTTGTTCAATCTTGCTGAACTGGATTGTTAGCAATATTCATTGCAGATTGATTGTCACATAACAACTTCAATGGTCCCCCTTGAAATACTCGGAGTTCCTTCAAGAGAATGCACAACCAAATCGATTCACTTAAAGCTAAAGCCATAACTCGATACTCTACCTCTACTGTTGATCATGCCACGACACTTTGTTTCTTGCTACGTGAGGAAAGTAAGTTTCTTCCAACAGATATACAGAAACCAGGGGTGGATCTTCTGTCAATTGCACAACTCACCTAGTCTACATCACTATACGCTTGCATGTTTAGATATCCATTACTTTTATACCACAAACCTTTTCTAGGACTACCCTTCAAATACCTTAATATTCAGTATACTATGTGCATATGCCCTGCTCTAGGATTATGCAATGACTCACCACACTCATAACAAAAGTAATATCAAGATGATCATGGCATAAATATATCAACCTCTACACTAATTTTTGGTACCTCTCCTTGTAGATAGGCTCTCCAACATCTGCAAAAATCTATTTTGCTCAATAGAAGTAGCAACAAGGCAACATCCAAGCATTATAGTCTCTATGAGTAAATATAGAGAATACTTACTTTGGGAGAGAATCATGCCTTTAGGTGAGTGGATAACTTCAATTCCAAGAAAGTATATCAACGGGCCAAGATCCTTCACCTCGAATGTTTTTGCTAGTTTCTCCCTCAATTGGGCTACCTTCCCTTCATCATTACCTATAAACCACATTATCATCAACATATACTACCAACATAGTGAGTTAATTACCATGATGTCTGAAGAACACCATGAGATCATCATTGCTTTGGAGATATCCCATAACACATATAACTCTTTTGAATCTGTCGCACCAAACTCTACGAGACTGCTTCAACCCATAAAGGGGTTTCTTTAGTCAACAAACCTTTCCAACAATTTGGCTTGTCTAAAAGCTTGGAGGTATTGCCATATAAACTTGCTCTTGCAGGTCTCCATGAAGAAATGCATTCTTCACATCCAGCTGATGCAAACTACGTCCAAAATTCGTTGCCATCGACACAACTGTTCCAATTGTATTCATCTTGGAATCAAGTGCAAAAGTCTCGTCGTAGTCAATGCAATATGTATGGCTATAACCCTTTGCAACCAATCAAACCTTGTATCTTTCAGCTTTTCCTTATGGTATTTGCTTCACAATGAACACCCACTTGCGTCCAATAACTTGTTTACCTACAAGGAGAAATACAAGTTCCCATATTTTATTCTCTCAAGTGCTCCAAGCTCCGATTTTTTCCCTAAATAGTAAACCCACACCCTATTCATCACCTTCTCCGATGGCTCTTGCTGTGTACTACGTCGGTGAACAGTAGCCTCTCCAACCAACAACCCCTCCCCTATCCCTGGGGATGCCTCACGCGCCCAAGGAGCCCACAAATCGCCTTCATCTCCACATACACATCCCTCCCACATACTCCAAACTAACCCCCCATCCCTAGCTCATCTTGCTATAATTCACAGTATGGCATACCAATGGCTAATCCCTAACCACTAGATGAAGAGGATGCGAAGGGCGGCAATACGAGCTGGAAAGGAACTCGTCGTACCGTGGCGACAGACTCAGACACATACTCAGAATGTATACTTCTGTCGAGCCAATATGACTCATGCAGAAGCATTGGGAGTTAAAGAGGTGCGACTAATTCATGCTCGCTTAAGCCCGCAGGGAAACAAGTAGGAGATTCCATTGGGTAAGGCTACATTCTTTATCACGACTTTCCTTCTAGACTGTACGGCTGAGAGAATAGAAAGTATTCTAAAAAACCAAGGGAGTTTGAAGAGCTTGAGACTGGCTAGAAAGCTCGGGCTGAATGGACTGCCGTTTGGATTTGCCGAATATGTGGATATTCAGGATATCAACACACTCTTGTTTTAGCTGAATAACAGTTAGTTGGGCTCCTTCAAGCTTAGGATGAATCTTGCCAAGTTCCCTCGGTCCCCTATCACGCACACCTCATCATCAAGGTTGGAAGAGATATCAATACCTTTGTTTGGCCTACCATAGACCGACAAAGCCTCAACCACAATGCAAGTCAATGCCATTAAACAGACCAAGGTACCTTAGGCTCCACAGGATAACTAGCAAGCACCCATCTCATCATTGAACTAGACTGCAACAAATGCTTCTTCTTGGTATAAGCATAGTTTTGTGGGCTACCCAAAAGTTAAAGATGGATATTGCGAATTACAAATGTCTCTTAAACAAGTAGGATATCTAAACCTATACGTTAGTTATACAGGTACAGGTTGGGCGCTCATCTGGGAAGAAGAATATTGTGATCTCATAAATTTGATGGAACATGACATGACGTGGCTCAATAACTGGTTAACAAACTGGTAAATTCTTTGGAAAGTGGTGAATTGATTAGGAGTACCACACGACTTGTCTGGATAAAGGTATATGGTCGACCTCCACATGCCTGGGAAGATGCTTTTTTGACAGAGATAGAAAGGAAAGTGGAACTCTGATATGTGTTGATGAGAATAGCTTACAGAGAGGATACCTAAAAGCTGCCCAAATGTTAATAGAAATAGAGATTGGGGCTCAAATTATGTTCGACCTAGCCGTTGAGATCAATGACAAACCACACATGCTGAATATTATGGAGGTAGGTGAATTCAAGTATGATGTCAGGTCATGGAATGAGATGGATTTAAACCTGTTGGATGATAGTACCACTGAGAGCTCTGACCAATTCCAAGCTGATCAGCGATCTGCTGCTGATGATAGTGACTGTGCCTCAGAGGCGCTAGAGTTGAATGGCATATCAAACACAACAATTGTGCTGCTTAAGGATACTTTGTTAGAAAATGGTGACACAAGCATAGTGTTGTTTGGATACATCCAGGAAAGCATTCAGAGAACTGAGTCAAAGGATCTATACAGTAGCCAACTAGTTGGTACAATAGGGGTGAAAAAATAGTGGACACCACTGAAATTGGAGTGGTGGCCTCAGAATCCATCCAACGCCCCCTAAAGGCTCACAATCTGCTGCAGTGGATGAAACAGTTCCTGAGATGCAAGAGGAGGATGGAATTGAGAAACTTGAAACTGACACTAAGGCAGATCCGGAACTAAACGATAACCTGTACTTGGCAGATGGGGTTGTCAATGTAGGGGTTCGGGTACCTGAGGCAACAAAGTTCCTGCCTAATGAGCCTAACCAGCTTCATGTAGCACCTACCACTCTGCCTTAGTCTGGTGAGACAGTTGGAGAAAGATCCAGTACTCACACCAAGGAGATAACTGAGTCTATAGTATTTCAGAGAGATGAATTCCCACCTTTGGGAACAATAGAACACATTGATACTACATCAACCCCATAACAATGAGGAATCAGGCCACAAAAGCCATAAGTACAGTGACCAAAAAAGAGAATTCAGCCAAGAAAAGAATCAGACCTTGATAGGGAACGGGATCAGGCTACTGGAAACATAGATTGGCCAACTGATTGAAAACAGTCACCAAGACATAGAGAAGAAGAAGACCAGATAGATGATAAGGGGGGCTTGTATTCTAATGAGTCCCATAGCCTGGAAGATGATAGAGTCATGAATATTGGGCGAGAATTGGGCATATCCTATGATCATAACCCTTCTGCAACATGACATAAGTTAATTTAGATGAATCAACAGTTGTTAGAATACACGGAATCAGAAAGTGGAAGGCTAGAGAAGGCTAAAGGAGTTTTCCTATGAAGTTGATAACTTATAATGTGAGAGGTTTTGGCAGTTCATGGAGAAAGAAAAGAATCAAAGAACTCATTGCACCCAATAAAGTAGATTTCATCAGTTTGTAGGAAACAAAGTTGGAGATCATTGATAAAAGACTATGCAATTTTTTGTGGTTTGATGGTGACTATGACTGGTTGTACAATGGATCTGTGGGGTAATAAGGAGGGTTATTATGCATTTGGAATAGCAACAAATTCAAAGAACTTTAATGTTAGCAAGGGAAGGATTTCGTGGAGCCACAGGTAGCTGGAACAACGTGGATATGAAATGCAACATACTGAATGTATATGGCCCAATAGACCTCCAATCTAAGAAGAGACAGTGGCAAGAGATTTGTGGACTGTTACCAGACCGGAAAGAAGGTGCATTATAGGTGACTTCAACGCAGTACTTAAGGTAGATGAACGGAGAGGAGAAGCTTCTCAGATATATGATCTTGAGACTGCATCCTGCATCATTTTAGACCTTTCTGAGGGATATGAAGTTACAAGACCTGAGAATGAAGAGAAGAAAATTCACTTGGTACCTAAAGTCAATGAAAGCCACGGGCAGATCGGATAGATTTTTAGTTACTGACAATTGGTTAGAGAGTTCTTCAGACTGGATTCAAGCTAGCTTATAAAGGAAAGATTCTGATCACTGTCCAGTTTTCCTTAGCTTTCAGATTTAGGATTGGGGGCCAAAGCGGCTAAAAGTGCTTGATTATTGGTTAGAGGACAAGATCTCCAATAAACTGATAGAGGACATATGGAACACCCCCTGCTCTCAGAGATATGCCAGCCAAAGAATTAAATCCTAGATCAAATCCATTAGATTAGGTATCAGTGCATGGAATGCAAATGTACCAAGAGATCTACCAGCAGAACGTAGGAAAATGCTTAATAGTCCGAGGGAAATGAAATTGGAAGCAGAAGGAAACTCATCCCAGCTGAGTACTGCTGATGGCTCTCAGACAATACAAAACCTGCAGAATAACATTGCTAAAATAATAACAAAAATGGATATCATGATGTATCGGAAGGCACACGTGAATTGACTTCAACAAGGTAATGCCAATACAGTGTACTTCCACAGGTGGATTAATAGGAACAGGAGAAAGAACACAATACATGGGAAGATAACATCTGGATTGAGGATCCAAACTTGGTTAAGAACTGTTTCAAAAAATATTTTGAAGACAGGTTCACAGAGGAAGTTTGGCCTAGACCATCAACCTCTAATATGGCCTTCAACACACTATCAGTGGAATCAAGGCATAGACTAGTAACTCCCTTCACTGAGTCTGAAATCATGGAAGCTATCAAAAATTGTGGAAGTGGCAAGAGGCCAGGACTGGATGGTCTGAATTTTAAATTCATCAAGCACTTCCTTTACCTCATTAAAGGGTAAATCTGCCATATGATGTTAGACTTTTAAAAAAATTGCACACTTCCAAGGGGAAGCAATGCTGCTCACATCAGCCTGATTGCCAAAAAAAAGACACACCAGTGAAGGTACAGGATTACAGGCCAATAACCTTGATTGGTTCCATGCCTAAGATAATCAGTAAAGTACTATATGTGAGGATCAGTACCTGCATGGATGAGGTGATCACAGGGAATCAAATGGCCTTTATTAGAGGGAGGAAACTGGTGGATGGAATAGTAGTGGCAAATGAGACTATTGATGAAGTGAAGAAACTGAAGTAGCCAACTATTGTCCAAAAATCGACTCTAGAAAAGTATTTCATACGATAAACTGGACTTACTTGTTGACAGTAATGACAAAGATGGCATTCCCACCAAGTTGGATATGCTAGATTAAAGAACTATTGCAATATGGCTCAACATCAGTCTTGATTAACGGAAGCCCAACTTCTGAGTTCTTCTCACAACGAGGACTGTGGCAGGGTGACCCCTGTCTCCATTTCTATTTCTACTGGCTGTTGAGGAAATATCAGTATTAATAAACAAGGGAGTTGCACTTAATATGTTCAGACCACTAGAGATTGGCAAACGAAAGGTAGCATTATCCCACCTACAGTTTGCCAATGATACATTACTCTTTGATAAGGCTACATGGGAGATTCAAGACATATAGAGCCATCTTGGATAATTTTGAACTGATGTCCTAGACTGCGCATAAATAACAACATACTTCAGTTAATAGACATCAACATAACTTAGGATATAGTTGAGAAAATGACAACATATATAGGCTGGAACAATTAAATATCTGTGACTCCCTCTAGGAGCTAAACATAAGAGATTGAGAACTTGGAAACCTATTATTGACAGATTCAACAAGAAACTGAACTCATGGGATCATCAACTCCTATCCTCAGGAGGGAAACTTGTGCTCTTAAACTCAGTTTTGTCACCTTTGCCATCCCATTAACTAGCTTTCTACAAAGCCTCTAGCTCGATTATCAAGAAACTCAATTCAATATAGAGGGTGTTTTTCTGGGGCAGCAATAAAGACAAGAAAAAAATGTGTTGGATCTCTTGGAAAAAGATAACCTTGCCAGTGAACAAAGGGGGACTGGGGGTACGAAATATATGGCACTAGACATATTGTGAAATCTGGCACTAGATATATTGAAATCCAAATATGGTAAGGAAGGCTGCTTGAATGTTGGTGGCATGAGGGAATTACTGAAACCATAAGCTCAGGTTGGAATTAACAGGGGCAGAAGAAGGGGGAGCAACTATGCCTCACGGTAGTGAAATGACATCCAAGAACAACTCGGTGCAACCTCGTTCACTGATCTTTTGAAGATCAGTGTAGGCAGTGAAGAAGGTATCAAGTTCTGGAGTGATCGATGGTGTAACAATGCAACAATGGCAGAGACACATCCACACCTACGTAGGCTAATAACAAACAAGAACATTAGGCTAGCTGATGCAGGACACTAGAAAAATAGACGATGGCATTGGACACTACAATGGAGGAGAAATCTGAGAGAACATGAACTGCATGAATTGACAAATCAATTGTATTGTTTGCAGGATAAAGCACATTTGGACTCAAGAGAAGATCTCTACAAGTATGAAGGAAGCACTGATAGTCAGTACACAGTGAAGGCCACATACAAACACATTATGGAGGCCCTAACAGATGCATTCACATCATAGGAGACAGAGAAGTACAAACAAATATAGAATGCGTTTTCCTCAAAGAAGGCAATCATCTTAGCATGGAAGGCCCTTCAACAAGCACTACCAGTCGAGATGGAACTTAACAGAAGACACATAATACCAAATGGACAAGATGTTAGCTGCGCCATGTGTTGATCAGGTCAGGAATAAGTGGATTATATATTTCATACTTGCTCACTATTTATATTTGTTTGGCAGGTCATAAAATGGTGGATATTCCATACTGGGCCAAACAACAGCTCAAACTACAATCAAGTCCCTACATTACAGCAGTTTATAGGAGATAAACCAACAGGGATCAACCTGGACACATGGGAATCCATATGGATAACCATGAGCTGGTACATATGGAAAACAAGAAATAACTCTCACTTTCAGGGGCTGGATATTAACATATGAATTTATTACATGCTATTCAAAGGAGATCATGGATGGGAATAAGACCAAAGAGATCCCCTAGAAAATTTCCATACTCTATCAATGATTGGGCTGTGCAACCTTTAACTTCCATGTAGTTCAGTGAGTAAAGGAAAAGGAATATCAACGAAGATACTCACAAACACCCTGCGTGAAGACAGGAACCTGAATGCAGAACAATTTTTTTTAACTTGAATGCAGAACATCCTGCATGAAGAATGGACAGGATCTGAATGTTGAGAAGAGGAACAAAAGTGCAAATAGGACGGGCGAAGAACACATGACTGTTACTGAGGCTATTGGATGAGCAGTATACCAACTCCTAATAACACTTGGGGATTGCTAAGTTGACAACCAGGACACTAGAAGCCTTCACTGCAGAGATCAGGAACCAACACCACAATATGAAAAGATTGGATACTTCTTCGTCACGACTCCCTTTCATTACTCAGATATGGGATCAAAGAACAATCTTAAAAGTAATTAGACTATCAGGCAAGTAGGCTGAGCTGTGTACCAATACTAGTGATTGATATGTTGACAGTTATGACTCCTGTATGTCATCAGATACAGGTTAAGCTGAGCAAAGCTCAAGCTATGAATCCTGTTACAAAAAATAATGAATATGAGGCAACCTGAGAAGCTAAAAGTTCGGATCAATGTTGTTTTGACCATTCTAGAGTTCATTATAGTCATCCAAGTGATATTTGCAGTTCCAAGTTGTTAAGGAAGATAGAGCTCCCCTGACCCTTTGATTTTTCTTAGGTCTTGTTTTTATACTTTGTATTTTCGATTTCTTCTTCATTTTTGTATATAAACTCTTGTTTCTTTTTAGTGAATTTTCGCATACAAAAATAAATTGCTCCTAACTCCTTCAATATTTTTGATCGCCACTTGGGATCTTGTTTGTCCAGTCTCCAATCCTTCGGTAATGGTATTGTGTTTAATGATGCGACAAAGGCTTTATATGCAGAAGAAAGAGCGAGATGAGTATGACATAAAATGGGCTATATCATGATCATCCTCATATTCAAACCTAGTTGGAGGCTTCCTAGCATCATTATGGGGTTTCCTCCTTTGTGGTGTGCATAAGAGAGGATCATCAAAGGGAGGAAAAGTACCTGTAGTGTCAGGAGGAGATGACGAAGAAGGAGGGAAAGATGCTTCAGGGGTTGAGGTAGATTCAGTGTTAGGACTAACACATGGCAGAGACTGGTGCGATACAATGGATTGTAGCTTACCATCTGCTCGGTTAATCTGAGTGGTGCCTTATTTCCCTCTCCTCTTGCACACCCGCAATTGTGTATTTTCGTTCTCCCCCCTAGACAACAACCTTTGATCTCTTGATTTTTGTTGAACTATGTCATCCTCATCCACATCAATGATTGTATCCTGACTCAAATCAACTCTCCTCCTCTCTAATGGGATAGGGATGGACCTATTAATAACTAGCCCGCTCTCGAAGAGGGTCAACTGAACTCGAGCTCCTACTATGCATCAAATTTCTCTCCATTGTAAGGTTCACACTTCGAAAATATACACCCATACTAGTAAAGATTTGGCTTTCCGTAGTCTTTTGAGTAACAAAATACCCCACAAACATACACTTTAAAACAGTGATCTATTTTCCCCATTATCCCTTTCTTTACCTAATATGACTTTTTGATTTTTAGGTAAAAAGGCATGACAGGAATGAATAAGAATGAGTCGTCATGAAAAATGCCCACTCACCGATCGTCATGGCAAGAGCGATTTTCCACACTGGGGTAAGCTCCTCCATGACCTGTGAGAGGCTAACGATATGCATAGGTGATACCACATACCTCCGAATTTGAGATTGGTGGCACCATCCCTTAAGAATCGAATCACCTTCCCCCTTGCAGCTTTTTCACCATGTCGAGTGCAACTCCTTGTAGGGCTTCGATTAACTCATAATCTACTCATCCATAGTTTCCTTCGCTTCTGCCGCATGGCACTATTCCAGCTTGCACCCAACAACTGTACCCAATTGGTTGCTTTCTTGGTGATTTTCAGAAGTGGTGAGGTCTTTTCCCCTTTTACCTGTTGGTTGAGAATTAGATTTCTTCTTCATTTTCCCTCTGTCAAACCTCTTCCATTTTTTCAACTCGATCCCTTGCATCGCACTCAGGATTGTAGAGGAAAAACTGGAGGAGCTACCTAATGGCTTCTTGGACAAACCGTGGCAACTCTTTTTTTAAGGGGGAGGCATATCCTTATGAGTCAATCCTGGCCGCTTGAAGGAAAGACGGCCACCAAAGACACTAGAGTGTGGCTTCTAGTCATCCTAGGAAGGCATTTGGTTGTCTTTGGCGGCAACCCAAAACACATTATAGGAGCTTCTACTGGTTGATGGCGTGTGTCGGGCTTGGCTTGGCGAGCATCAGAGTCTTCCTTGGCAAGTTTTTGATGGCCAAAGGCAGGTGCTAAACTCATTATGGAAGCGCAAAAATCACTCTGGAGAGTTTTTGATGGTCTGTGGCAGGCGTTATGCTCGTCCTAGCGAGCATCGGGCTCATCCTAGTGGGCGCCAAACTCACGGCAACCATTTTTTTGCATGCTCTAGGTAGGGCCAAGTCCGTGGAGGCAGGTGCCGGACTCTCTGTAGCACCTTTTACCTTGCTTCGCAGTTGCTTGTTCATTTATATCCTTTTTTATTCCATTTCACACCAGTCGCCTCCTGGCCACCTAAAACATAACAAAAGGCAAAGCATGTAAAACAAATAAAAAAGACACACCAAATACTAGAAAAATAAACAAAAGATAATCTAAAAGAACTTGATTTATTTGTATAAAACCAATTCATCATTTCTCTTGCTCAAAGAATTTTTAAAAAGAGGTGAGTATATTAAAAGAAAGCATTACAAATGATACAGGCCATGAAAAAGGCGTGGACCCGCTATATGAAGAAGTGGTGGTGTTGGCAACTTGGGGAACAAATTATAGCGTGCGAGGAACCCTCTCACGGTGTTGTGTTTGAGTTGAGGAAGTCGATGTACATTTTCCATTGGTTCCTTCGGCAAGAACAAAAACTACACTAGGCAACAATCCCCTATACTGTACCTCCTCGATATGTTTGGCTAGTTGTGACCCTGACCCTCAAATCTCATGAAGAGATCTTCCTTGAGAGGGTTACTATTTGGATTAAGAAAGGAAGATGTGTTGCACCTGCTTGAGGATGGGCTTCCCCTCGACGATATTCAACAGAGCGGATGTGGGGTGGCTGTCGTCCCAACATTTGCATAGTGGCTTAGAGAGGCATTTGCATCGTTTCCTAGCTGGGTTTACCCCTAGCAATCATTATTTTGATTTCTTGACAAACTTTCTCCCGAGAATCCCCTAGTGATCATTGATAGGCTCGGTCTGCACCTACTTATTACACCTCTTTTATCTCAAAAGTTGTCACTCCACAATAGAAATAAGTGCTTTTATAGACTCATTTATTATCTTTTGGAAGGGCATAACATAATCATCACATGAATGCCGAAACAAGAGAAAAATGCTCATTGGAGTGGGGCCACAACCCCATTTGCTATAGACTGAAAAACTGTTTGATGCATGCTAGTGGAAAAATGGATTGCCCTACTTGTACGGTAATTAATGGGTGGACGATTGTGCTTGTGGTTGCGAAAAATATCTGCGATAACTTCCTTGAGAAGATACTAAAGTGCGCAAACATATAAAAGATGGAAATCAGATCTACCCAAACATTATTGGCCGAGAGCAAAAAAGGAACGACCAAAGGAAGAGCATAGCCGACCCGATGAAGTGTTCTGAACTATGGCTTTTACTTTATTTTCCAGTAGGGAAGCTTGTATTTTGATTATGAGCTAAACCCTCTCACTAGGGCAAGATGTAGCCCTACGTGTATTTTATATGATGGATGTGTTTCGAATGTTTAGTTGTTAGATTTAATACTATGGCTGTTTGATTTGACTGTTTTTCATCTTAAACTGGTAGTTGCTTAACGACCAACTGTCAGTACTCAAGCTAGTTCAAGATTCGAGAGAGGATAACTAGCTGGATTATGGTAATACCAGCATTGAGTCTTAATAATGCGAGAGATGAGCATTCATGGGGACAATGCCAATGTCAGTGGATTTCATGAGGTAAATGCTCCTTGATAGGCCATGCGAGTAGGGCTGAGCAAAATAATCGTCGGTTTTTTTGTTAACAAAAAATCGATGGTTAACCGAACTGAATAACCAAAATTGTTCAGTTATTTGGTTATTCGGTACGGTTTCGGTTATGAAAAACCATAAGCGAAATTTTTTGGTTCGATTTTCGGTTATAACCAATCGGTTATGGTTATAATTGAAAATTGACATTTTTTAAATTTTTTTTTTTGGAACAAAACTATATCATTTTCTTTTCACTTCCAAGGTTCGCTTTATAAACTTTATAAGTTTATAGGTAAATAAAGTTTATATAATTCTTATATAAGTTTATAAGTTTATAATTTATACAAAGTCTATAATTTTTTTAATTTTATAAGTAAATAAAGTATAGATAATTCTTATATAAGTTTATACGTTGTATAATTTTGTAAGTTTATAAGTTATATAAGTTTATAAGTTATTTTTAAGTTATATGAGTTTCAAAATTTTACAAGTTAATAATTGATATAAGTTTATAACTTTTATATTCCAGCCCATAAATAAACCTTAATACCCTAAAAAAAATTAGAAAATAAATTTGTTAACCCTAAAACCTAATTTTCAAAAAGATACACTGTTTGTTTTTTTGGTTAACCGAAAAACCGAAATTTTTTGGTTATTCGTTTTTTCGATTCATTATTTTTAAATGAAAAATATATTGAAAAACCAAAAAACTGAAAATTTTCGGTTATTCGGTTCGGTTATGAAAAATCATAACCGAGCCTTGTTCGGTTCGGTGTCGGTTATGAAAAATCATAACCGAGCCTTGTTCGGTTCGGTGTCGGTTATGATAATAACTGACATCGAATAACCGAATAAGTACCCCTACGTGCAAGATTCGAGAGAGGAGCATGACCCTGCCAATGGAGGACTTTGTGGGATAGTACGTCTCGGTATGTTAGGTGCGAGATTCAAGAGATGAGTACCTGAAGTATTGCATGAGACGGCTAATTCCTTATAGAAGTTATTGTAGGGGCAAATCTAGTGGACAACTAGGTTGATAAATCTAACAAACAAACTGATTAACCATTCTCATATGTATGCACATACAGGTGAAGTCAATGCCCTAGATCTACAACCAAGAAGTTATCCTTTAATTTGTGTTAGTTAAACGATTGAAAAAATATCAAAAAGATTTACTTAGTTTAATTTGATTTACTTCGGTGGCTTACTTATGCGCACATACTTGATGCACTTTAGGTGCAAGTGTACACGTCGCACAAGTAATAAAGTGATGAGAAGAGTGTCAAACCACAGGGATTGTGGTGATAATCACCAACTCTCAGTGAGTTCTATGCAATTTGGACTAAACAACAAAGGGGTGAGAACTAACCTACAAATAAAATAGAAAAAAGACTAAAATAAAGAAAGCTGAAAAACAGGGTACGCATGCGATCAATACTTGGATAGAAGATCTCGGGCTAGTGACTTCACCATCTAGTAAACTTTGAAGGTTTCTTTCTACGATAGCCTTAGGATTTGTTGTGTTGTTATCTACCAGATTTTCCTCTCTCAGTCACTTGTCTCTCTCAAGTTGAAAGCAACCCTCTACGATATATAAGCATGCTTCTCTAGAAGTCACACCTTAATACACCGAAGGCTTTGAGTTTAGGAAATCAACATATAGTAGCAATCACCCCATAGGCATTCTCATGCTATTGTGATTATGGTTGATTTTAATACTCCTAGCATGGTTTGTGTATCTCGACCTCCCCCCCATGCTTAGTGAACATGCAAATGTTGATCAAGCATGTGCAAGTTAGGAAAAGCACAAAAAAACCAAATAACAACAACAACATTTCAAAAGAACTAAACATTAGAAATATGCATCTAAGTTAACAAGGGTTACATTGCTCTCATATACAAGAGTTGTAGCCCATTGCTTGAGACATTCCAAGTCCTCAACTAAATTCAAAAGTGGATACATCAATGCCCTAAAATAAATTCTCAAGCCATACAAAACGAAATAAAAAAGTTGAGTTCATAAAGGCAAGAAACCCCCTTGGATGAATTGGAGTCGCCGGAGCTCATCCTTCATCTCCATGGCTGCTATCCAAGTGTTGTTATCTTGTGCCTTGAATCCTGGAAGGATTTTTCCCAATAATGGTTTGATGGAAAGAATTGGTACGTGATTCCAAGGGAGACATCTTTGAATCGTTCTCCTTCAGAGAGATGGAAAGAATTAATCCACGATTCCAGGGGAAATGTTCCCAGAATGGAAAACGTTTCCGGAGTTCCAACCCCTCCCAGAATGATTTATGTTTTTCTATCTCTTATATGATATCTCTGAAAGTTAGTTTCCTTGAGAAGCTTGTGAGCGATAGCTTTCTTCAGGAAGCTTTGACTTAGTTAGCTTTCTTCAGAAGCTTTGAACAAGATATTTTCCCTCATATGAGTAAGGGCAGAATGATCATTCTACATTTTGCTTTGTAGTTTCCCGCCAAAACATATATGTGGCATCTATATTGGGGCTGTGACCAAAAGATCTGGGGCCATGACCTTGCAATCAAAATCTTGTACTTTATGGGGCTTTTAGGGTCTTTTTCCTTTCTTTTCTTTCAAAGGGCATTTAGTGACATGAAATTACAAAAGGAAGAGAAATGAGCAATAAAAGTATGCCCCCCTATAAATAATGAGCCAAATTAGACCAAAATAATCTACATAAAATAGGAATACAATGGACTCATCACCTACTCCGAGGTTTGTTCATGCAGTTCTTGCCTCTTTGAAGTTTTGCTGTTTGCGTATAGCGTTGCACGCAACCTCTTATCGGTTTGTGCGGCTAACCGCAGATTGCCCTTCTTAGTGTGTGACTACTAATAAGGGGAGAAGGGAGGGGAGTTTCGTACCTGGGCCTCCGAACCTGAGGGTTGAGATTGATCATTTCATCAAGAATGGGTCGGTGGTCTGTTCATTTGGTACGATCACCTCTCGAAGCTTTGTGTAGGTTCTCCATGGTGAGTGAGGATTAGTTGAGCTCCCTTCCTCATGCGGGGTTAGTCCAGAAGCATCTTTCCTTCCTTCCAGGTTTCTTTTCGACGTGGAAAGGTTTCTCTTCTAGATCTCGCTAGGAGTGGTAGGCATGTTTTTCGGTAGAGGTGTTTTCATCATCTTCAGTTTGTAGCAGGAAAAGCTTTTAAATGGGTATGTGAAACGTCACCACGGACGACACCAATGATGAAACCAGGAAAAAATGTGCGAAGGGTGCTTGTGTGTTTTGCTATTTTTCTTAATTTACACCATACAATACTCAGAGAGATGAGATTCAAAGAAATAAGTTTACGTATACTCGAGTGCATTCCCCTGGAATTTCTTATCTTTCTTATGATCCCACGAGCCTATTTATAGAGCTAATACAAGGGTATATCGGTATTTTTCTATGGATATGATGGTTAACCGTAGGGCCCACTTGTGGGCGTGGCTGGTGCTTGTTATCTCTTTTGTCGATGGCTCGAGGAGGATAGTGTATTATGCAACAATTGTTCAAACTTTGTCGGGGGAATGCATGTGCACATTTTGGGGAAGCTCACTGTTGGCACAAGGTCATTCTTACTCAAGCCCGTATTTGAAGGCGCAAAGTGGATTCCTTGAGACAGTTCCCATCTTCTAGATGGCTTGACGAATCTTCTGCTCTCAGTGGTGTGGATAAACCCAATACTTGATTGACCTTTTATCAATCTTTTTCAAGCCGACATTAGATATTTAGCAACCTATTATGTTTGCCGAGCATTTTGCTTGTTAAGAGTGACATGTCATTAAAAAGGGAGTTAAGACATTATTACCCTTACACAAATATTCCTAACTAAATCATGGTCCAACAGAAACCCTCAATCAAAAATAAGAATATTGTTATAGAGTGAATATTCCATCAACCCCATGCAAAATATATGATGTGTAATTACCCAAGAGCTTCCATTCTAGTTGTCAAGCATGC